>CAUJNA010000134.1:311497-317418 GCA_963377175.1 Effrenium voratum | reverse complement strand
CAGCAGCAGCAGCAACAACAACAGCAGCAGCAGCAGCAACAACAACAACAGCAGCAGCAGCAACAACAACAGCAGCAGCAGCAGCAACAACAACACCAGCAGCAGCAGGAAAAATAACAACAACAGCAGCAGCAGCAGCAACAACAACAGCAGCAGCAGCAGCAGCAACAACAACAACAGCAGCAGCTGCAGCAGCAACAACAACAACAGCAGCAGCAGCAACAACAACAGCAGCAGCAGCAGCAACAACAACAACAGCAGCAGCAGCAACAACAACAGCAGCAGCAGCAGCAACAACAGCAGCAGCAGCAGCAGCAACAACAACAACAGCAGCAGCAGCAACAACAACAGCAGCAGCAGCAACAACAACAGCAGCAGCAGCAACAACAACAGCAGCAGCAGCAGCAACAGCAACAACAACAACAACAGCAGCAGCAACAACAACAACAGCAGCAGCAGCAGCAACAACAACAGCAGCAGCAGCAGCAACAACAACAACAACAACAGCAGCAGCAGCAGCAGCAACAACAGCAGCAGCAGCAGCAACAACAACAACAACAATAAAGCAAACCAAAAGCGTGCGACCCAGAGACAAAAGAACGAAAGGCGGTGGTCACATGGCAGGCATACGAGAAAGCCAGTGGGGAGGCGCTCGAGCTTCAGGCCTCAGCTTGGGATGTGGCCATCGGCTTTTGAAAGTCATCCGGTTATTTTCTCAGTGAACATCAACCAATCCAAGCACTAAACACGGTTCTAAACTGGATAATGAATTAAGATCACAACCGTGTCAAAAAGTTAGGGTTTTGGTTGGACTCCGCGAAGAAATCAAGAAGGAGCCCCGGCTGTCAGACAGGTCGCTCCATAGAAAAGCCGCAGAACGGGCAGGTGAACTGGTGCCTAGCGCACCAGTCATTCCAGATCCTAGTTCAGATGAGCCCATTGTCCGACGTGACTGGGACGAGTATTGGATTGTGCGCAGTATTGATGAAAGACCTTGCTCCGTGCTCCTCTTCCTAGCTCGCAAGGGTCCCGGAGAGCTTGCAGCCCAATTTTGAAAGGCTCACAGCCTGGCAAGCACTTGGCACATTCACACATGCCCTGATCAGATCAACGTCCTGTGGAACACGAAGGACCTTTCTTGCTCGTTTCTTGCCGAGCGATCCTGTGGAACGCAGGAGCCCAAAAAGGCGCTCAACCCCACTGAGAAGGCCGGGTTGTCCAAGCTGGACATGTGAGCATCCAGCTGGACAGGTGAGCATGCACTTCACCGACGGAGAGACCTTCGGGGTGTATGGTGAAATTCTGCCAGCCCAGGCACCCAGGCCCGCGAAAACCCTTGCAGCGCTTCACTTGCGATGCTTCTAGTGACAGGCAAGACAAAGCCGAAGAGGAGAAGATCCCGGTCACGATCCTCACAGGCCGTCAGCATGGCGATTCTGGAAAGGGGTACTTCAAACTTGCTTCGGCTGCTTGTGTCGCCATCAATTCGAATTCTTGCTTTTGATATTTTGTGGCTGCCTACCAGCAGGCTTCCTTGGTGCTGGCAAGACCACGCTTTTGAATTACATCCTCCAGGACTCCGTGACTGAAAGCTGTCTCGAACACTTCAGTGATGCTCGGCAGGAGCAGACCGACAAGAAAATCGCCATCATCGAGAACGAGTTTGGTGAGGCATGTCCATTCTTGTCAAGCAGCCGGGAGAAGCTCAAGTGTACGGAGGTGCCAATCGACGATGCCTTGCTCAAGCAAGAGAAGCTCGCATTGGCCGAGAAGGTACCGGCAGTGCATACCTGCGCAGTCTCCATTTGGCTGTGGGTCAAAACCAATGGTACCATTTTGGGGTAGGTGCACCCACTTTAGTCTATTTTAGTGGGGATTTGGATGTTCACTGGGGGTACGGGCGTTTTGACTCATGGCCATGTGTCGCGGCCAGATTGTCGTCATGGACAATGGCTGCATGTGCTGCACCATTCGGGGCGACCTTCTTGGCGGGTGAGCCCCGCCTACTTGCGCTTGCTCGCTTGCTGATGTTGACCCCTGCGCTCGAAGATGAATCTGGGGGGGGTCGTTTGGAAACAACCACAGCGACCCTGTTTGCGAGTGGGTGGTTTATTCATCAAGGGTCAACATTGCTCAGCATTGGCGTGCAGTGCTCTGGATCTGACTCAAGTGAGAAAGAGAGGGAGAGAGCGCTGGACAACGAAACAACAACATGCTCTGGGCCAGCCAATAACAAATAGTAGCAGAATAGCACGTCGCAACAAAGAAACACAAGCTTGTGGCGCACTTTGTCAATTTTAACAGCAGGTAGGAATGTTTCGCCTTGCTAGAGACTCTGGAATGGACCTTTCTACGTGACCTGGCTTTGAAGTTTCCATGCAATGACGAGGTGTTGTGTTGCCAGCCCGAGGCTTTGGCCTTCCTCCTGGCTTCTTTGCTGCGACCTGGCTTTTTGTTAGTTTTTGGCTTTCTGAGACCGGGGATCACCGACATGAAAAGCAGAGAGTCAGTTTTGCACCTGGCGGTTTGCGCAGCCGTTCTTGACAAAATTCCAGAATGCTTCAAAGCCTTGAAATGTCCGCTGGCTGAAGGTATTTGCCAAAAGATGCTTTGAGAGTCTGACACACCAGGATGTTTCAAGTTTCAGGGCTTCCCCATAGATTCATTCTAATTGAGCTCCGAACAACGCCAATGGTACAGATGTACTGAGGCACCACGAAACGCGAGCCTTCCTCCTCAGTTCTTCCAGTTCGCCTGCTGCTCTCCTGCAAGGGCATTGAAGCCCATTCGGCATGCTTGAGCTATGTGGGAGAGACCATTTGGTGCACAACACCAAATGTGCCGTCGTCCAAAGATTGGTGTCATGCAGACACTGAGGGGTTCAGACAACCATGGTAAGCTGTCTTAAATTCTTCGCCATGGCACAGATTCCATTTATCAGTCTTGCTTGCCAGGAGGAGTATTTTGATTGCGCTGAGACGCATGATGATCTTCGTCGCGTCCGTAGTGCCGAGCACTCGGCACTGGCAAGACTAGCACGCATCATACTGCGTGGAGATGTGAAAACGAGCTGACAACCAGAAGATGACAGTTCAGGAGCGGTCCCAAGCACGTGAAGTCCCTTGAACTGAGGATATTTCCATTGCTTCCACGCCATCGACCTGTGTGCCGGACAGCAGCAAGCTGCTTTTTGCTGACCAGTTGTTGGCATGTGAAAGCGGGTGCGCACGGCAGGAGTCCGAGAGTGGATTCAGCACCCAGTTCTACTTCAATCAGACTGAGCACACACCAGTACAGGCCGAAATGCTATTCCGTCTACTGATCTTGATTCAAATTGATCGCTTGTCGCAGAGTGGCAAGATCTCAGACCAGTGTACTTGCAGGTTAGCGACATGGATCCCAGTGATGTCGCCCTGGACTTAGAAGCCATCAAGGATTCGACACAATGACCATATTTTGGATGGTTTATGAGGCGGCACCAAGGGATTCTGGGCTCCTTTTGGCATTCCAATTTGTGAAACCCGATTGCAGCCCCCGCATCCCCCCCCCAAAACAAGGGGAAGGGTCTCCTGCAGCTGAAGGTGCTTGCTTTGGACTTGATGGACCGCACCAGGTGACACTTGCGACTAGCGTTGGCGCACGTTTGGCTCGGAAAGGTGTGTTTGTCTTTTTTTAGGGGACCCCTCCAAAAAGGTCACAGGCTGCTAAAAAACCTGGAGGCGAAAGCTGCGTCACACGTGTTCTCCCCTGGCTTTTCTGCAATTTGTCATCTCTGGCCCATGCTTGGCAGTGAACGGGAGAATTAGGACAGCATTGGTTTTATGCAAAAAAATGTCAAACACCCATTTTTTTTTTGCAGTTCGACTCCTCGAAAATCTGAATCAACGAACTGCAGCCTACGCACCTGAGTCCGAAGCTGATGCCTCCAAACGAACCCATGCGTGTAGAGAAAACATACTAGAGTGAATGTTTGCTGGGATGGACATGGTGGCTCTCCAGACACTTTTTGCCGGTATCGGCAACCAGTGTGCACTGACATGTGTGTTCGTGTGCGTGCAAGCCTTTCACAATGACGCTAACATGCTCCCCCCCACCTCCCCTCCCCAGCCCCCCTCCATGCTCACATCTGCAACTCAGCACATCACAGCCTGAAACAGCAAACAACAAAAAAGACACCGAAAGTACCAGGTGTTTTTACCAGCCTGTTTCCTCCAAAAATGGTGGTTTCCTTTTGGTTTCCCTCAAACCCCACCCCTAAAAAAAAGAGGAGAAAAACACCAAGAAAACAAAGAAACAAGAAACACAAACAAACATATAATCAGGTACCCTCAAACAAAACAGACCCTGGTGTGTCTTTTCTTCCCAGCGGGAAGTGGATTGCAGGAGAATCTTCCTGGAAAAGCACCCCCATGCTGGTGCAGACGGGTCGCAGCCTCGATTCTTGGACGCTTTCTTCTGGGAAACAATGATTGCCACAGCCACAAATAAGGCCCGAAATGCAGTGGGCAAATGAAGACACAGCCAGGCCTGTTGGCGGTGCCGAAATTATCGCGGCTTCAAACTTCATCCTGACAGGCGAATATGGCGTGCTTGTGAAGGCAATCAGCGCAGGGCTGACAACACCTTCTTGCAGGCGGATGACACTTTGGACAGGGTTCTACTTTTTGACTTCCCCGGGGTAGACTTAAACCCAGGGGTGGTTCATTCCCCCCAGAAGGAGAACCCCTGGGTTTAAGTCTATCTTGGGGTAGCCCAAAAGTGGAACCCTGACTTTGGATGAGCTGTTTGGACTTGGCCGTTTATGGACACAGTCACCAATGCATGAGTGGACAACACTCGATCGAAGGCCATGGGGATACGATTGCGCGACCGGAAGCTCTACACGACTTTGGAATTTGAGGCCGCGTTTCGCTCGGATTCGGGGCAGAGTCGTCAGAGTCGCCAACTGCACTGAACGCCAGAAGCGCTGCGACATGCGGGTCATTGGGTATGACAAAGACAAGAGGCCAGTACTATACTTCTGCGTCGCGGCCTCGATATTTTCACTGTCCATTTGCATTTGCGCACCCTTTTCACGAAAGCTAGCTTTTGCTCGCTGTAGTTTCTACTTGCGTAGGCTGTACGGGCTGAATCCCCACTATCAACAATTTGACTCCATTGGCTCCCGCGCCGTAGGTTTGATTGACGCCCCCCCTCCAAACATGCCGGCAGGAAGGATTTTGGGAGTTCTATGTTGACTGTTCCTATTGGTTTCGCTTCGTTTCGCTTCGGGCCCAAACAGCACCCGACTGCCTCACCATTGCTTCTGCGGTTATGCAGAGGTATGCGCAGCCAGCCATCTCCTTCACTTTCTGCGTGCTGAACCTTCACTTTCTTGATGTTCAGATGCTCAATTTACGATTGGGCGTAGGTTTAGGAGCATAGGTGCAAGCCAAACTGAAGGTGTCTTTGTTGGATGCGCCTTTCCCAAGGAATAGCTTGGGTGAGTGTCCATATTTGTCCTTACTCTGATTGCTTCGCTAGAATCGAGTCTTCCAACTGCAATTTGAGTATAGTTGACGTGGCCATGGGTCAAAATCCCGTGCCCCCAGTGAACATCCCAATCCCCACTAAAATAGACTAAAATGGGTGGTGCACCTACCCCAACATGGTACCATTGGTTTTGACCCACAGCCATATGTCTCGCAGTGTCGGAGCTGAGAAGCATCTATGTATCAATTTTTCCACAGAAAAAAAACGTCGCCTGGGCCAACTGGATGCAGAGCAGAACCTCTACGCACACAGCGAAATTAGTTGCCACGGGCGAAGGCCCTGATAGCGAAGGCCAGCATAGTGACCTTGTACAAGACAGGCGGTTCTACTGATGCAACACTTACAGACCCACAGCACCGCTAGAAGCTTTTCTAGATGCAAAAAATACA
>CAUJNA010000134.1:286497-306497 GCA_963377175.1 Effrenium voratum | reverse complement strand
GGCGATGCAGGTTGGGTATTCGTCAAGGCCTCAATGAACCCGGCCAGTTTTTGTGGCAGTTACCCCTTGCCGCTGTTTTCGGATCTCATTGTGACTGAGGCTGGAACTGAAGGTCCAGTATGGAGCTGCTCAGAGCGAGCTAAGACGTCGAGAGTGCATGTTCTCGAGCCTGGATGTCCTGAGCAGTTGACTCCTTGAGAGGATTCTGTTCCAAGGTTGTCTTTGGAAGCATGGGATTTGTGACTTCTCCTGATACTCCAGCCGCTTGTCCGACATGACCTGCGATGAAGCGATGCCTTGATGCTGTGATGACGCATGCAGTCGAGGAGAATGATCCGGCTTCTTTTCAGCTATCCGGTAAAGACTATACAGGACCTTGGAAGCCTGGCCAAATTTGACAAAGTTGTTCCAGTAACACACTCAACTGGTAGAAAGAGGGGGGGAGAGAGGGCGAGAAGCCGCCAAGGCGAACGCTTATCAAGCATGTCGGCCTGGAAGCTCCGATGGATCGCGAAGCCATGGTTGGCCCATTCCTGTTCACCTCCATGGGGGACGCTGTGGCCGAGCCAGCCTTGGACGGCCTTCCGGAGGACCGGAAATTGGATGGATGGTCAGAGACGACAACAACGCCTACAACAAGTACAACAAGCATGACAACTAGACGCACAGAACCCACCACCACTGCCACAACCGAAGCCTCCACTACAACAGCTCTGAAAACTACAACCAGCGAAACAAAGCGAACCACACTCACAACACGTGCAACAAGCACAACAAGCACAACAAGAAAAACAAATCCTCCTACAACAACAACACAATCCACAACAACGCCAACCACCACACCAGAAACAACAACGACATCAACAACTACAGCAGCGCCAACCAGCACCGTCACTACCACTACCATCACCACCACTACTGCAACAGTCACAACAACGACGGTGACCACTACGGTGTTGACGGCGGAAATTGCTGGCAGGGGAGCGGCCATGAGGGCAAAAGCCGCGGGCCAGTCACCAGAGGAGCAAGCAAGCAGCGCAGCCAAGGCAGCAGTTGAATTTGCAAAGCAAAAGCAGATGACTGTGATGCAGCAGATGCAAGTTGCAGGCAAGGCCGCTGCTCTTGCCATCGCTGAGAGCGGTGGAAATGCAGATAAGCAGGCAGCAGCAGCCGGGCTTGCAACGGGGCTGGTTGCGGCCGAGAATGGCCAAACTCTGGAGCAGCAGGCCAGCGCAGGTGGACAATCAGCTGCAGAGGCTGCAAGAGCAAGCGGGGCGACAGGGGTCCAGCAAGCAGCAGCAGCCGGCGCTGCGGCTGCTGCAGTTGCTAGAAGCGGCAATCAGGGCAGCGAAAAGGTAGCTGAGTTGGCCGGGGAGGCGGCAGCGGATGCTGCCAAAATGGCTGGCTTGTCTGCTGCGGAGCAAGCAAAAGCTGCAGGGCAGGCGTCAGCTCTGGCAGCAAAAGCTGACGGGGCATCCCCAGTGGAGATTGGGCTTGATGCTGGCGAGGTTGCAGCCAAAGCTGCCACGGAAGCCGGTCAGCCAGCAGAAGCGCAGGTAAACGCTGCTGCTGAGGCAGCTGCCTCAGCTACCAAAGCTGCTGGCGGTTCTACTCCCGAGCAAGCTGCGAGCGCAGGGCAAGCTGCAGCTGAAGCGGCCAAAGAGGCCAGCCAAATCCCAGAGCAACAGGCAGCAGCAGCTGGAAAGGCTGCCGCCGCTGCAGCTTTGACATCAGGTGCGTCTGGAGAGGAGCAGGCGCGGTTGGCTGGAAAGGCAGCCCTTGATGCTGCCGTGGCAGCAGGACTGAAACTGGAGAAGCAGATCTTGGCTGCTGGTACGGCTGCAGAGGAGGCGGCAAAGGCAGCTGGCTTGACACAGGAGCAGCAAGCTGCAGCAAAGCGTGCTGCAGAGACTGCCGCAACGCCTTCTGCAGCTGGTGCACCCAGTTCAGTGCCTTCACCTCCTGTCAAAGTCACTCAAGCTCCTGCAAGTAATGATCCAGAAGCGGTGGGCAAAGCAGCTGCGGCTGCGGCCAGTGCTGCTGGCAAAAGCTTGACAGAGCAAGCTGCAATCGCAGGAAAGGCGGCAGCAGATGCGGCAAGGCAGCAAGAATACTCTCCCGTAGACCAGGCCAGTGTTGCCGGAAAAGCTGCTGCTGCGGCAGCAAAGGCGGCAGGGGGGTCAGCAGACCAGCAGGCAGAAGCCGCCGGGCTTGCAACGGGGCTGGTCGCGGCTGAGAATGGCCAAACTCTTGAGCAGCAGACCAGCGCAGCTGGACAATCAGCTGCAGAGGCTGCAGGAGCAAGCGGGGCCACACCGGTCCAGAAAGCAGCAGCAGCCGGTGCTGCGGCTGCTGCAGTTGCCAGAAGCAGCAATCAGGGCAGCGAAAAGGTGTCCGAGCTGGCCGGGGAGGCGGCAGCGGATGCTGCCAAAATGGCTGGCTTGTCTGCTGCGGAGCAAGCAAAAGCTGCAGGGCAGGCGTCAGCTCTGACAGCAAAAGCTGACGGGGCATCCCCAGTGGAGATTGGTCTTGATGCTGGCGAGGTTGCAGCCAAATCTGCCATGGAAGCCGGTCAGCCAGCAGAAGCGCAGTTGAAAGCTGCTGCTGAGGCAGCTGGGGTAGCTGCCAAAGCTGCTGGTGGTTCTATTCCCGAGCAAGCTGCGAGCGCAGGGCAAGCTGCAGCTGAAGCAGCCAAAGAGGCCAGCCAAATCCCAGAGCAACAGGCAGCAGCAGCTGGAAAGGCTGCCGCCGCTGCAGCTTTGACATCAGGTGCGTCTGGAGGGGAGCTTGCGCGGTTGGCTGGAAAGGCGGCCCTTGATGCTGCCGTGGCAGCAGGACTGAAACTGGAGAAGCAGATCTTGGCTGCTGGTATGGCTGCAGAGGAGGCGGCAAAGGCAGCTGGCTTGACACCGGAGCAGCAAGCTGCAGCAAAGCGTGCTGCAGAGACTGCCGCAACGCCCACGACGAGTACGTTGCGGCCAGTCAGCACGCTTCCATCGACTCTGCCACCAACTACGCCTGCTCCGGTCGTGGTGACGAAGCCGCCTGGTCCATCACCCAAAACTGTTGGTTTGGCAGCTGCGGAGGCGGCCTTGGCCGCCGGCAAAGGGATGGAAGAGCAGGCGGCAGCAGCAGGAAAGGCTGCTGCGGACGAGGCAGCTAATCAGCAGTTCACGGTGGCACAGCAGATCGAGGCTGCAGCGGAGGCTGCAGCAGCGGCCGCTGATGCTAGCGGCGGGACAAGCGTGCAGCAAGCTGCAGCTGCTGGAGCAGCCGCTGCAGCTGTTGCATCTGCGGAAGGGCAGACCTTGGAGCAGCAAGCAATGGCAGCAGGCGAGGCAGCAGCTAAGGCTGCCATGGCTGCTGGTTCGTCTGCATCTGCCCAAGCAGAAGCTGCAGGGCAAGCGGCCGCCGCCACGGCAAAGAAGAACAGCGAAGGAGCGGAGAAGCAGGCGGAACTTGCTGGTGAAGCAGCAGCTGCTGCTGCCAAGAGCAGCGGTATGTCCGCAGAGCAGCAAGCTGAAGCCGCCGGCAGCGCTTCTGCCATGGCGGCCAAATCCAATGGAGCGACATCTGTTGAGGTTGGAGTTGATGCAGGCGAGGTCGCTGCAAAAGCTGCGAAAGAAGCGGGGCAAACTGCAGGCGAGCAAGTCGAGGCCGCCTCAGAGGCTGCAGCGAATGCTGCCAGGTCAACAGGCGCGAAGCCGGAAGAAGTAGCAGCAAGTGCTGGAGAAGCAGCGGCAGAGGCGTCCAAAGAGGCCAACCAGATTCCAGAACAGCAAACGGCAGCAGCTGCCAAGGCAGCAGCAGCAGCGGCCAAAGCCTCCGGTTTAAACAGAACGCAGCAGCAGGACATGGCGAGCAGCTCGGCCGTGAATGCCTCCATTTCCGCTGGTCAGTCAAAGAGGGATCAGCTAGAGGCTGCTGAAGAGGGTGCTGCAAAGGCAGCTGTGGCGGCCAACGCCTCGGTGAAGCAGCAGAAGGAGGCAAAGGTCAAGGCTGCTGCAGATGCCGCGGCAGCGATCACCAAAGCCGCCGGAGGCTCTGCAGCCAAGCAAGCGGCTGCAGCAGGAGACGCTGCCGCGGAGGCAGCAAAGGCACTTGGTGAAAGCGCCGCGGAACAGGCGAAAACCGCAGGAGACGCTGCAAGGAAAGCAGCTGAGGCAGCCGGTGCAACACCGGAAGAGACCGCAGCCTCTGCTGGCAAGGCAGCGCAAAATGCTTCTGGCAAAGCTGGCCAGAGTGCAGAGCAGCAGGCAAAAGCAGCAGGCAACGCTGCAGCAGCTGCCGCAAAAGCTGAGCATGAAACTGGAAAGGAGATCAAGGAAGCGGCCAAAGCAGCAGCTGCTGCAGCGAAGGCAGCAGTTGTGTTGTTTCTGTTGCTTTTGTACAGTTGCGTCAGTTTAACCGAGATTCCACAGGCAGATGCAGCAAGAGCCACAACTACAAAGGCCAGCGAATCCATTGCCAAACTGCGGTGATGCTTTTGTACGGTTTGCTTGTGCTTCCATCAATTTGTCACAACTGCACCAGCAAAGGCTCCAGACGAAGACGATTCAGACACGGAGGCAGTATGATGGACGGATCAGGATATCACTTGGTGATTCTGTCATACGTTCTTAGACAGTTGCAAACAAGTTTCCCCAACGGTGTGTCGCGCTTGGATGTAGACATATCAATACAGCGCACCACTGCAGCGCGGGCGAATACTGTTCTTGTTGATTCAAGGCGGACAAAGATGATGAAGATGATGAAGACGAAGACGATACGACAACTACGCCAGAATGAAACGAGGATGAGTGAAGATAGAGGCCTTTGTACGTGAGTGATGTGACTAAAATGCTGGCAGCCTGTCCAGGGGAAGGAAGCCAAGGAGCGTTCAAATGCATTGTGCAAGCAGCACTGGTGTATACTGCCTACATGTGGGTCCAAAAACAACGACCCTGGTTGAACGAATCATTCAATCAGATCGCCTGGTATAATTCGCCTTTGTTCGAATCGTTCAATGTGCAAGGAGATGCCGGCTTTGCATTTAGCCAACTCGTAGATGCGAGCGCGACAAGATACATGCAAAAGAGTCGCCGTGTCCAGCATGGGATGTTCTTTGCTTGGCAACTGGCACTTTGGCTTTGTGTTTCTTGGAGGCAACAGCGCGGAAGGTTGTCAAAAGTTTCGAGGCTGAGGTTTTCCACGGCTGCACATGCCTTTTCTTTTGTCAGTGTGTTTTGCTGATAGACCTGCATGGACAGGTCAATCGAGCATCCCTTGACAAAGCGAGGGAGGCTCACAACGAGCAGACCACAGCCTCATGCTTAGCGCAAGATCAGTTTGTTCTTGAGTTCATGTCAGCGAAGCTCAGATCCCTTTTCGTTGATAACGACCGGCTGCATCTGGAATCGTCCGTGCCTAGAGTCTTTCTCAATTGAAACATGCACGGCCACGTCTCGAGGTTGCTGGCTTGCAACGGCCACTCCTACACAACGCCCGTTCTGATATCAATCAATTGAATTCGTGAACCGCGATGTCGGGTTTGCACTATAGGGTGTCAGAGCAGGTCATGAAAGACCTGATTTTACATTGGTGACTACGTCTTTTGTCTGACACCGGAGGTTCTAATTTTTGCGCCACTGGCCAAGCCAGATTGGTGCTACACACTCCGCAACTAAATCTAATTGGAGCTGAGAAGGCGTCGGGAATCGCTCCGCTCAGACAGTGCTGAACCGGGGAAGGCCATAGGCATCTGCAAATCAGCACTGCCTGAAATTGGGCGCCTGCCGGACCCAAAGGGACCCATTAGGCTTGCCGCAGACTAGGTGGAGGCCAAAATGTGCGCGAAGCGTGTGGCCAAGCAATGCAGGTGTTCGTAAGGGCAGCCCCCTGTTTGGCCTTTAAGGGGGAAGAAGGGCAAATTTTATGACGGACACGGGAAGCCCCTCTTCGAGTAGACACCTAGCGCAGTGCCTGCAACGTAGGCCACTTAAAACACAATCATGTGCTCAAGCCAAGAAACATCCCCTCGCACCCCTGCACGGGCCTTTGGTACGCAAGGGGTTCAGCGAGAATAGTAAAGGCCTCTGAACTCCGGTTGCCATTGATGGATGTGTCTGAAGAATCCACAGAGGAGAGCTCGCAATCGCCTATGTTGCAATGAGGGATGCTGCAATTGGCTAACAGCAGTGATTTGTAAATAGTGTACTGACAATTGAGCATGGAGCATGCTGCAGGACCCGCCACAAGGCATTGTGGTTTTCTCCGAGGGTGCCAAGGCTGCATCCGAGGGTGAGTATGCCAGTACTCTTCACTTTCATGTTCTTCCCTGCAGGTTGGGAACCACTATTGCGTCCAAGACCTAGCTAATGAACATGCTGCTGCTTTGAGACTTGCCACTCTCTCTCTCTCTCTGTCTGTCTCGATGCATGCTTCCGACTTGAAGGTGATTACTATCCATGATGACGCTGAAGCCTCCAAATTCACATGCCTGGCCTATGATCCCCTTGAAACGGAGACCCATCGCTGTGCGGGGGACTCAGCCGCAGTTGGTTGTGCTTTTTTGTGATCTGCGGACAAAAAAGGAGATCACCTACGGCGACTTGGAGCGTGGCTCAGACAGCGTGGCTCAGACTTGCAGCGGATATCCACCAATCTAGGAACGGAAGATGGCCGCAGAGGGCCTGGCCAAAGATGCTTCACGGTGCGACCGGGACTCAGCAGATGCTGGATACTGTAGGATCCTGTAGGATCTTTGATTTGATCACAATCAACCAATCAACAGCAGATATTGGATGTTGAATATATACATTGATATATATAGATATGCATCAAGAAAAAAACAACAACAACATTTACTTGTCAGTATCAAGTCATTGGAACTGTCGAGAGGCCTGGATCACGGCTCACCTGGAGCTGAGCGGCACGCCCGCGGCTGGAGCCACAAAAAACGATCAGTTTGTCTTTCTTTGATGGTACCCCTTTGTCGGTCAAACCTAAAGGACCATAGGTGTCCTTTTTGGTTGATTTGGTCGAAAAATGGTTTACCTGGAGGTTCAATCAACTACCAGGGCCATCTATTTCCCAAAAAGGACACCTATGTAAAGGACATCCACCGTTTTGCCGGGTTCCCCTAGAAAAAAGACGCACCCATATGTGAATACGAGTTGGAGCACCTTTTTGAATCGTTTCAACAGCGAACGTGAATCCACTCGGTCCAAGTGGTTTAACACATTCCCAAAGGTGCTTCAGCTTGGCGGAGTTGCAAAGCTGACCACAGACAGGTCGCCGGGGGCCTGGCGTTTGACCACCGAGATGGGCAGAAAGTGGATGCAGTAGCCGTGGCAAGGCTATACCCGGAATCTTGACATAGCAGCATGCCGCCCTTCTGCCACTGATCTTGTGATCATGCAATTCATCACTGAGCTACATATTACCAACATGAACTACAAAGACATAGGCTTAGAACACCAGGCAAAAAACGAAGACGACCATGTACGAATGAATTGACGGTTCGCACGTGAATTGGCTGTTGCCGTTTCTTGCAATCCCAGCGTTTAGGCCTCAACGACAGGTTGTTCAGCAAGCTTCCAGCGCGTGCCTGCACTTTCACCTTTGAGTCTCGCATTCACTCTGGCTTTGTGGGTGCAATTTCCTCCAGACATGAGCAATTTTGGAACACGCCCAAACCGGCGGCTACGCCTAGATTCACCTCGATGTTGATTTGTTGGCATTGCTCAGATGAGGGTCCGTGAAGCGCTTTTCCTTCAGGATTGCTTGACGTATCTAAAGTTTGCTTACAACACAACGCCCAACAACAAACATCGGTGATGTGTCCGAAAGTATCAAGCTTTCAAAGCATTCAACGTTGATAATTTCTGACATGAGCAATGTTGCCAAGTTGAATGCATAACCCAACTCCCCGCAACCGAAGGCGACGAATTGGAAGGAGGGGCGTCGAGATTCTTCCATGAGCATTTTGTTGGTTGCAGGATCCCGAATTCGCGTTTAGCCCAACTTTTGCCATGGGGTTTCGCACCTCAACACGCGCTAGCTGTCGTCAGTTGTGCTGGCACATGGCGTTTGAGGCATGAACTGGAAGAGAGGCGGCAACAGAAGATCGCTGTGGCAGACTTAGGCATTGATTGTATTAGTGCTAGCAGCGAGATGCTTCAAGAGCTTATCAGGAGAAAGAATCAGCAGTACGCACCTGAGCCGCCTGCAATCCCGCGTCATTAGAAGCCATTGCAGAGCGTCCTGAGTTCAAGCAAGCTTTCATGGAAAGACTACAGAGGATCAAACTTGAGGAGGAGCGAGTGTGCGAGTCTTGGGAATGTAATTCATTGTCACCAACCTGCCCAGGAGCAGTCTGCGAAAGACCGCGAAGCCCGACTGGCCGACGCACGCTATGTCGGCACCCTTACGTGTGGCAAAGGAATCTAGGCCAAGCGCGTTTCATGCGTCAAAATGGCTGTGGGTCAAACATAGGTACCCAAGATAGAACTTTGGTTACTGGAAACAAGGACTAAAGCCCAATGTTGACCTATGCCCTTTTTTCTTTTCCGCAAAGCCTTAAGGCTCGGAAGCAGAGCATGGAGGCCCAACTCCGCGAAAGCCCGGGGCTTTGGACGTTTTGCGTCTCGCGTCTCGCGCGTCTCGCGTATCGCCTAGTCGGCGTCTGGCGCGCCGAGGTGCCGACAAGAAGTCGCAGCTCGCCGAGGTGGCGAAGCGGCGTGAGGCGAGGCAACTTGAGGCTTGAGGGTGGGTGTCTTTTTTGGAGTTGGTGCCCGTTTTAGGTCTGACTTAAAGGAACGCCAAGGGGAGCACCGAAGCCTTTATTTTTGGGGGGTTTCCAATCAATGTGTCAAAACTTGAGTTTGCCCCACGCCGACAAATCGGACGGTTGCAAACGGGGAAACACCACGAGGTTCATTGTTGGGAGGGCTTCTGGGATTGATATTTTCAAAGGGAAGCCACCCAAAAAACACTATGAGATTGGGGTGATGAATAGCGAGGGTCCAAACAGGTTTCAGTTTGGTCTGTTGTTGCTGGTGAAAAGCTCGACTGGAAACACTACGCAGACTGACGAGAGCCTTCTCGAAAAGATGGATAGAACTAACAAGCTCCCCTGAAGAGAGGCAGTATGGTAGGCACCTGCCGAAACAAATGACACATCCATAGCTCGAAAGTGCTCGCTCCCCTTTTAACACATGCACTTTGCAATGTTCTTTTTCTGCAGACCCCCAATCTCCAAACACTAGGCAAATGCTAGACCACTCTAAACCAAACACATTTCACCCCAACCACAGTTGCATTGGGTGGCTCCAACCCAATTCGATCTTCAATTGTAAACTCAGGTTTTTCGAACTTTCTTGGCCTGGATGGGTTTGGCAGAGAGAGGATTGAGAGCGTGCGCCTTGCTTGATGGTTCAAGCCCTAATTGCTGCTTGAGGCAATACCTTTGACATTGCCTGCAGAGTCCGACTTTGCATTTCTTCCAATCTGGCGTTCTTTGTGCAGTGCTCGAGCGCATGCGCCGTTTTGGGTTGACGTGCGACGTAGACATTGCTGGCCTGCGACCAGATGAGCTCGTGACACCCACTGCTGGCTTTTTGACGATGAGGGAGCTGGATGCCGCGTTGAGCTTGCTCGCGGCGCTGCGGCGCTTTGGCGTTCCTTGGCAGTCGGCGCAGAGGGCACGACAAGCGCTTACAGACAGCGCGCTATCTTGCCTTCGCGTTAGTGCTGCTCAGTACTCGCGCTTTGGCATTACCACTCTTGCCGCGTCGAGCGCGTCGCGCTTGACGGGCGCTGTCCTAGACCGCCTGCTGGTCGCCGTGCTTTCCTCGACTTCTTCGTTCGTGGCGCCAAAGCGTCAGTAGTCAGGGTTGTCGAGTTTGAGCTGAAGGAGGGTTTTCGCAAAGCATTGCAGCAGGACATCAATGCTGTTCTGCAGGAGGGTATCTTCTGGGCGCCAAACTTGGCTGATCTGCGCCAGGAACGTGTGGCCGCTGCGGGCGTGCCAGGTGCCGCTGGTCCACCAATGAACCTTCGAAGGGCTCTCTTAGATTTTACAGTCTTCTTCCTTTTGTAGCGCAGCCTTGCCAGCGCAGTTGTGGCATTTACTCCAACGTGTCGCACAAGCCTGATTTTTTCGCTGCCAGCGCCCAGCCCTATGCGAACGTAGCTGCCCGAAATGCGCCGCAGGTTTTGCAGCTCTTTGACAGTTCTTTACGTTCCCCATCTTTTGGCGCACCAGGCACATTGACAACTTGGACAAACCCAACACTCCCTTCTTCAGTTTGCAGGAAGGACATTGGCGTCTCATTGCGAGCGCGGGCCTTGCTTGACGGTTCAAGCCAGGCTTGCTGCGCCCGCCACGCCCTGGCGTTGCCAAAAGTTTTGGCCTGCCTGTGATTTCTTCCGCAAAGCTTGAAACGAAAAGAGCGCGCTTTCTGCAGCAAGTGGCCGAGCTTTAATTGTAAACGCTGCGCGCTGCTTCTTCCAGGCTCAAAAGAACCATAAGAGCAACGCGGGCTAGGGCAAATGACGCCGGCTGAGCTGAGCGTGATTGCAAGGAACTTGAACTCGAGCGGCGGCATTGGGCAGCATTGGGCTTGAAGTTGGGCTTGGCAGGAAGGAGGTCAGGAGCCTGGGGGCTGGGGTCTGCTTGTTGCTGTGGTGAAGAAACTTTTGCAGCGCAGCCCAGCTTGTCAGCTTTGCCAATTTGCCTCAGTTTCCCCGATCTTCCTCAGCTCCGCCTGCTCGCCAGCGTCTACAGGGCAAGCAGAAGTTGTGCCAACTTCGAGAGCCGAGCCGTTGGAGGTCAGGCGTGAGCGTCGTTCACGTGAACCCAACTCACCCGCCAAGCCCTGATGGCCAGCCTCGTGAAGCTGGCCTGGGGTGCTGGCTTGTCTTCCAAGGCAAATTGGGTCAAAGGAGTTCTCATGCCACGCAGGGCACCCTTTGATCACTCAATCCAGCTCACACGCCCCAAGCTAGCCCCAGCCACAATGCTCTGCCAAAGCAAGGTAGAGACCTCTTGGCATCCGTGCCAGGCATCGCTTGCAAACCACTTCCTGCGACTCAGCCCAACGCAATTCACTCACAACCTATGTGTTCCAACCAGTTTCACGCACCTGCGGTCTCAGACTCTTGCCCGCAGACTCACCCCCATTGCTATTCAACCTCGCCAGCTTCCCTCCCGCAGCCCCGAGCACGCTGCCCAGCGCTGGTGAATTGGCGGCTCGGCTCACAGCTCTCCCAGAGCCTCAGCCCCTGTAGCTCAGCCAAGCTTGCCCGGCCACGCGCGAGCTTTTCCCGTTTGTGAGGCGCAGCGGGACTGGGGTTTGGGAGGACCCCTTTGATCTGAATATGGATCTGACCGCTTCTGCGGCCTTGAGGGCTGCGAATTTCAATCGCTCCTTTCAGATTTGTATTGCCAACTCCAACGTATTTTGACGGTTTTCAGGCCGTGCCTGCCCCAATCACAATGAGAAACGGAAACGCCCGGACACCCGACAACAAATCATGGAGCAGGGGTGGGTGCGTATTATTGTTGGGGGAAAGGATTTCTTGAAAGAGTGGTCTCTTGTGATGTTGTGCATTGCCCAGCGGACCAGGAACGGTTGGCTCAGCGAGAGCTGGAGCGCAAAGAAAGGGTCATGCACTCAGTGAGTTTGGGTTTCGGTAGACGGATGCAGGTCTCAAAATCCGAGGATTTGGAGCGGATTCGCGTGATTCGCGCTTGAAGTAGGACTGGTCGAATCAGTTCTCTTTTTGACGGGTTGGGCTTTTCTTCCGAAGCTGGGGGGTGGGTCCCAACCAATCAAACAGTACAGGCCCCCTTTGAATTGCTCTTTGCGTTATTTGGGCTGCAAATCCTAACCCGTGACATGAACGGCTGTCAAAGAACAGGCCACTTTCACGTTTCACCGCTGGGCTCAAACAAGGAGCTTTCAACAATCTTTGGCAACCACGCCCGTCCATATGAATATCTCATTGCCAAAGCTGCTTGAGGAAAATGCAGTGCATGGCAAGAGACCACGCGTGTCGAATATGAAGCAATTGAAGCGCAGGTTGCAAGAAATCATCGACGCCATCAAGAACGGTTCAGGAATTGACCAGATCATGATCGAGACTACGGTGGAATTGTCTAGTTTATGCACTGAGCCATTGCAGCGTCTTCTTGCGCGGTTGCCAGGGCATGGCCGACCCTGTTCCCATTGTTCGAACCTTCATGTCCAGCCCGCAAGTCACGCATCTCCGGCGTGTTGAGAGTCAGATGCAGCTTGCCTGTGAATAGAGTCAAGAAGAGAGGCTTTGTGTGGCAGGGCAGATCTGCGATTGGATGCTGTGTGGATCTCAAGAATTTGTGGCAGGCTCGCACCGCATCGAATGAAATGGAAAGCGCACAGGTGGTCACGGTGGCGGACTCCAAGAACCTGCCGGGCCGTTTGGATGACACAGTCGAAGAGGGAAAGGCCAGAACTCCCGGAAATTTCTTTTTCAAGCCTTCTCGCCGGTTTGCACCCATTGCCAACAGCAGCACTTTGTATCGACTTGGCGAGCTTCGAATAGCACGCGCGAGGTGAATGAAGCCTTCCAGCAGGTCGCCTTTGCAGACAAGGCATGGACTTGACAAAAAGCGATGGCCCAAAGCGATGACTCAGATCATCCTCAACAAGCTCGACTTGGTAACACCAGAGCAAGCCATCGCTGTCAAGGCCTGGGAAGTGTTCACTCTCCAAGAAACGCGGACACCGATCAGGATAGGATCAGACACATCAACAAGTATGCCAAGATCCTGCCGGCGGTGAAAGGAAAGGTCAAGGTGCCACTCGTTGACAAGAAAAAGCATCGTTACTCATGGCCGCAGCCAGGTTGCCGAGCTGTGCAACATTCGTGCGCACGCCTCTCTTCTGCATTTCAAGCGGGCCTCTTGAATCCTGCACCGTGCTGGTTTGCATTGCCCCATTCGACCTCAAGCAACAGCAACTGACAATCTGGTTGCTTGTGTGCATGTCAAGAATGATCCCACGATTTTGTGACCATCACAAATCACTAAATAGGGTGGCCAATTTTCATCCTCAGTAGCAGGGAGAACATTTTAGCACGATGTGTGCAAGATGAGCTCAAGATGCGTGCAAGAGGCGCAAATGGCTCGCTTGTGGGTCCGCAGGAAGGTTTAAGATTTTGTGGGCTTGCCTTTGGTTGTTGCTGCAAGGCACACTAGAATCTGTGTAGCTGAAAGGAACCCTTGGAGTGTGCACAGCTTGTGCTTCGGATAATTATTTGTCTGCACGCTTGTCCCCGCACATTAAATTTGCTGTTGGAGACCCACCGTCTGTTTCAAGATTGTCAACACTCCGTGGTAGTCCAGTGAGTGCAGAGACACTTCCACAGACATGCTCAGCAGGGCACGGCACACTGCAGCACGTTGCAAGCCAAGATGGTGCATTAGGACATCTGCAACTTCGTCAATGAGGACATTGAGAAGGACGCCGAGGCGGATAGTTGCAGAGTCAAATAGTCCTGAATGCAGATTTAAAAGAGTGTTCATGTTTACCGTGCCCCTGCAAGTGGAATTGATTGGGGACTCAAAAACAATACCCCTGCACAATGGGGGAAAACCTGGAGCACGAAAGGGACTCACTTGAATAGCACAAGTATCATCTTGAAGATGATTTCAACAGTCGCCTAGTTAGGACAAACTGACAAGCAGAAGACCCGGCACATAACATCCGGACTGTAGCACAAGCGCCGAAAAAAGATGCCTGGCAGCTCGTTTGGGTTTGCGCGCGCTCCGGTTTCGTTGCTGTCTTGGGAGGTGCCGGCGGAGCTCGGGCACGGCCCGCACCTCAGCTCCGGGTTTCCGTTGGCGACTCTGACGCCTTCGCAGGTGGACACGGTGGCCACGAGGCGCTTGCGAGCGTTTGAGTAGAGTGCCACTTGTTGCTTGTTTCACTTCAAATAAGTAGGTGGCAGCTTGTTCCTGGTTTTTTGTTTCAAGTGGGATGGAATCAAACCACCCCCAGCAGACTAGCTCTTTGTGTATGTAGTTTTCATCCAGGGCCACGGTGGCCATGGCGGCCATGGCGGCCACGGCGATGGCCATGACCCCAACTGCACGGAGGAGCAGCCGTACCTCCGCTTGGGAAGAGACGATGGACAAAATCCTGCATCAGTTGGTAGGTGGCTTTTCCCCATATTGATAGGGTCTCGTCCATTTTCACTGGTGCAGGATTTTGTCCATCCACAGTATGAGAAAAGAAGAGGGTCCTGGAAGAAGGGTAGAGAGTCCCAGCTTTGTGTCTTGACAGGAGCATGGGCACGGGGGCCACGGGGCCCATGGCGGAGAAGCTCATGGCGGCGGATACGGACACGGAGAAGCCCACGGCGGAGGGCATGCGGCCGGCCACGGCCCGCCTGCCATGTGGCTGTGTCTTTCTTCCCCTGACAGGTTTGGGGTTGTTAGCATAGGTCCTTTTTGGTTTACTTGAAAAATAGAGGGCCCTGGTTCACCTGGTAATTTGTTCAATCATCTACCAGGGCCATCTATTTGTTCAAGGACGCGTATGGTGGTTAGATTTTAAGTGACATCCGACCGCCACAACCAGCCCCGGCGACAGAGGCTGCGACAGACAGCTGCGACAGAGACAGCTGTGACAGAGCTTGTGACAGCAGTCCGAAGCCTGACGCCCTTGCCAGTGGCCGGGACAGCCGCAACACGGGAACCGCGATTTCGTTAACAGCTGAGGTTGATAGGTCAGCGCTGCCTTGGCTCCATGTTGGTTTCCATCAGATCGCTTGAGGCCTCGCAGTTTGACAAGAATGCGCCAGTGTGGCTGCAGTCTTGTTCAGCCAAGCAAATTTCTTAGTCGGGGATTGTTCGGATTAATGTAACCTAGACGGTGGTTTCCCATGTTGTTTTCCCAAGGAGAGGCCCGCAAAAAGGGTACCCTCAAAAAAAGACACCTATTTTGGTTGCCCGGATACCTTCAAAAAGAGAGGCAGTGCTCTGTAACCTGGCTACCAACATGGTCAATACGTCTGCCGCAAATTGGGGCACTTCGACTACAGCCCTGAGAAGGGTATTTCAACAAGAATCGCCTTTGACATGAGGCAAAGAGTTTTACTCCCTGGTTTAGTAGAGACGACGGTGAAGAAAAACGTGAGTTTTGGCTTGATCCTTCAGGTCTCCAGTCAATGGAACGCAGGCTTCCCTTGCCTTGCGCCAGGCCACGGTCCCAGCAGACACGACGGGCGTGTCAACTCTTTCTCTGTAGTGCGGGAGGTGGAGAAGCGGAATTGCATGGCATTGATCAAGGGCTGAATGTATACGCCCATATATGAACCCCTGGTATGAACCCGTAGTTTACGAGTTAGGCAACAGTGCAGCCTTGTCAGTATCAGATTAGCCGTGAGTTATGGCTTCATTATGGGAAATCAACCCAAAGGGGTCCAAACTGACCATGGGTTCATATATGGACCCAAACAATCAGCCTTTGAGTTGAGCGGAAGCTTGTGAGATATGCCGCTGACAACATTGCATGCTGGCTCCAGAGAAATTAGCCAAAGGGCTAACGCCGCTCAATCGTACCAGCACATTACAAGGGTCAAAGTGGAGGCTCTTCAGGTTCTTTCATTGGGTGGCATGTCACTATCAAGGCGGCGCATCACTTGAGCCACAATCCAAACCCGGGTAGATGAAGGTTAGTAAGGGCCAATCCCAACCATAAATAGCTGCGGCCGCCTTCTTAATTCTTTACATGGTTCTGGGTAGACCATCTTAGTACCGGGTTATGAGTATGACTGACTTGTTTCGGCTGAAGCTCCATGAGATCAACCATTCATCTCTCGGGATGATGCTGTGCAGATGGCGGCTACTCGGGCAGCGCAGCTTAAAACTGCGAGGCGAGGCGCCCAAGCCAGTGTTTGAGGGGCACCTGCTGTTCCTTTGGTCACAGATTGTTCCCATCAATCATACCCTCGCCAATCCCCCCCAGGAAAATGGTCTTCCAGAACCCCTGTGTCAGGCTCCATGTTAATTGGTGGGAGGGTACATAGCATGGCCACCGTGCAACTCGAAGCATGGCAGAACAAGCAGAACGCCGGGCGTCGTATGCCGAGGCTTTGGGTGCGCAGGCTTGCGGTGGCAGGCAAGACACCTCCACGCGTGTGGCTCAGCTTTGCGCGTCTCTTTATGCTCGAAACGGATCTTGGCTCAGGCGGCTCATTGGCCCAGGTCGGGCTCTGTTTGACTCGGCCGTCTCGGGAGCTCTGGCCCCAGGCGACGCGAACTGGGAGTCCCGACGGGCTGGCTGCTTGGTGGAGGCGGGCGACGCTGGGTGGCCCGGACTTCCCGACGGATGCAGCTTCAGTCCGCAGGCGGCGACAAGAGCAGGGAGGCCTCTCCGACCAGGGGGCGGTGAAACTCAGCCAGGCCTCAATGCCAATGCCCTTTGAGAAGATTGGGGTGCCCTCACCCGAGTGGTTTGTAGTTGAAGCAACATGAAGCAACCCATTTCGGAGAGTCCGTACCTTTGACCCAGTGCACCCGCCATTTGGCCGGGCTAGATCTCCTGAATCCTGCCCCATGCATCCTCCTTTGCTGAACGTTTGCAGGAAATAACGGAGTACGCCACCCAGCAGCAGCCAAGCTCGGAGCACGTGGCTCAAAAAGATGACTTCCTCTACAGGCGCAACTGCAGCCTTGCAGATTCTGAAGGAATTCCGTGTTGCGTGTGCCATGATCAAATCTTTTTTCGCGGGTCATTACTCTTTGAGCACTCACCAGAGTTGACATCTTGCGCAAACACCCGGCACCTTGCAAAGCTTGCACATGATTGGAGGCTGCAGCAGCACTTAGCGGAGATCATCGCGCGTGTCTTAGTCACAAGGTGTCCACCGCGAAGATCCTTCCGTTTTCAAGGTTTCAATTGTTGCTGGTGGCGCTCCCATTCAAAGCGCTTGACACCGCTCGGAAAAAGCAGGGTGATTCCTCCTTAGCTCTGTTGCCCTCTTGCCCTTCCCCTTCTCAGGGTTTCAGTCTTTGCTAGCACCTCTAATTGAACCTCCGAAGTCATGTCATGCCATGTGCATCTATGGGAAGGTCGATCAGCTCTGTGCCCTGCCTGTGCAAAACAAAGTGCCTTCCCCCCTGTTGCCAATCTACAAAAGTCGACTCGTGTTTAGATACCAGCATCAGAGGACGATTCCAGTGCCTCAAACATGTGGCCATCTAGGAGCAACACCAACAAGGGAACGCTTGGTGTCCTCATCATCCTGCAGTCAACCTGCTCACCTCCTAACTTGCACCACCGGCACCTCCGGAGTGTCGCCTGCATCGCAGTACCTGCAGTACCTGCATCTCCACAAGAATACCAGCCAAATTGCTAGGTGCCATTGGTCTAAACGCCTGGAAGGGATCGTAATGGGAAAACGATGCACCTCAAATGAACGGGCTTTCAAAAGCGACATGTTCTTTTGTTCAAGCCTTCAGAATGACGAGCATGTCGACCTGCCCCTTTCGCCAAAGTGCTATCAGTGTGTTCAGGATGGAGCAGATGTGGCCCCATTTGGGTCTGTGGTCAATGGCCCGTGCCCCGTTTCGCTGTTTGTGAAGCGAAGGGCTTCGACTGGCCCAGGTTTCTGGACCCCGGCCAGTGACGTGGATGTTTGCGAGCCATGGATGCATATGTTCATGGCGGGTGTCTCTGTGTTTTTGTTGAAGCCTCACCAATGGCTTGTCTGGTCATTGTTTTCCTTGGACAACCAGCCGAGGGTGGTTTCCCTATATTAACGCACGTGTTTTTCCGTGTGCTGATTGGTTTCGTTGCGTTGGATGTGATTGAGGTGAAGGTGCCAGGAGCCACCACCCGCAATGCTCAAATCCAGGCACATCTATTCTCATCATGTTTTGTAATATGCTTGCATTCCACAATTCCGGAACAGCCATGCCGAGTGTGCAGGTACTGCGGCAAATCTCAGCAGAACTCGCTAAGGTAATGCTCTTAGCTGTTTGGATTGAAAGTGATGCAGGGGAATTTGTACTTTGGCTACACGTGCGTTTGTACCTTGTGGCCTTCTGGCCTGGAGCCCAAGGCCAAGTCGCATCACGTGGAGGCTCGCTTTGGCGCGCAGGCCGCGGAAATGGATGCACAACGGGCACGTGAAACGGCGTGGGCCAATGGCAGGTGCCGATTCTGCACTGGGCTCCCTTGAGGTGCGGGCCGATCAGACTTCTTGGCACGTCGCTTCGGTCCGAATCCGAGGCCGGGCATGGTGTCTTGCGACATCAGCGTCAACAACGTCCTTGCGGTGGCGAACTCAAGGCAAGGGATGCCGCGTGCAATCAGAGGTTAGTTTGATTTCTCGGGAGGGCAGTGAACCCTGGCGCACAGTTGTCTGTCTTGTTGTGCGTGGCATGGTGCTCGGTTGGGGCATGGGCTGTTGTAGTCTTCGCGGAAGAGGCTACACATGAGGGCCATCTTTTCTTTGGGGGCGCTGGAGGAAGGTGCTGTAGTCTTTGACATTTCTGGGAGCGTTAGCGCGAGTGGCATCATTCCGGCAAGGCCGAGCTGCGGTTTCGTGGTTTTTGCTGTTTCAAACTGCTCTTCCTGGCATCGTGGCGATGTGGCAGTACAGTTAATTACAGTTCTTACAGCCTTGCTGGGTACAGAACACTTGTTTCAAGGCAAAGAGAAACGACACGGCCGCTCTGTGGCTTTTTTTAAGTGGCGATCATCATGCTATCCTTCTGTATCCGCTGGCCTCCAGCCATTTTATGATGTCACCTTTGCCTTCGCAGCTGCATTGTTCAAGTGCGCAGGCTTGTGGGGCACTACGTGCGCGTGGACAGCCGCCTTCGCACTTTGGGTCTTTGTGTCAAGGCGCTTTGAGTGAGTCACTCTCCCAAAAAGCCAAGCGCTTCAAGGCCTGGGCAGCCGCTCGCGGTATCAATGATCGGAGCTTGGGCACTCGGGCGCGAGCTTGCGCACGAAAGGGGGCTTCAAACGACTGGGTGTATGTCTCAACATGAAGCTCCAATGGCCGTTTTTGCCGGGTTTCTGGCATCCTTTGTTTGACAAAGCCAAGGCCGTGGCACCATTTCCTCCTTCACCCTGGCTTGCTGCTCAAGTGAGTCACGTCCCGCACGAAGCGGATGGTTTTTGTTTAGCTCTGAGGCTCAACACACACACACACATGTACACACATTCAGGCAAGCCCCAATTAGTTTGGATTGGTGGTTTGGATATTTGAACCTCTGGTCCTTGTGGGTACATGTTTGTCACCTCCAAACCACCAATCCAAACCACCCTTTAGGGAAGCTGAAGGCACCGCATGCGGATCCCAAGCTTTTGAGGTGCTGATGCTG
The DNA here is from genome assembly GCA_963377175.1 of Effrenium voratum. Classification (NCBI taxonomy): domain Eukaryota; class Dinophyceae; order Suessiales; family Symbiodiniaceae; genus Effrenium; species Effrenium voratum. The sequence continues at coordinate 287,131 of CAUJNA010000134.1, read as the reverse complement.
ATTCATTTTCTGCAGCGCCGCGATCCTCCGATTCTTCCATCCCTTCAGGATGCTGTACATCGATGCAATAGTTGGTGGGTGGTTGTCAAGCCTTCGTGCTTTTTAGACCGCTATGGATTACGACCCGACACGAAGTCTGACCATGGCACATGTAAGTCTTTCTGGCAGGATATAGCCTTCAGCCACAACGAAAAGCCCAAGTACATCAATGGTGTGGATTGCCGGCAGCAAACTTACCTCTGCAAGTTCATCACGCGGGATTTCACAAAATGATGGCCCGGTTTGGGGATCCCATTTAAATGCGGCACATAAAATGCACCAATTTAGCACCCACGGCTTCGCTCCTGCCGCTTTCCATGCTCCCAGGTTCTGCACGGATGCTGCTCGGATCGACAGCGAGATGGCCTATTTGCGAGGTGCACGCGCCCCGAACAAGGCCTGACCCATCAGCATTGAGTTGTTTTGATATAGCCCGATAGCATCAGATTCGATTTCTGCGAGCCCGGTTAGACTTGAAACCTTGAAACTTGGACCAGACATTGAAAGCTGATTCTTGGCTTCTAGTGTATTTTGCATCGCCGGACAGTTTTAGGCACGGGGGCACAGTGGCCACATGGTGGGCCACATGGTCGGT
>CAUJNA010000134.1:214106-276397 GCA_963377175.1 Effrenium voratum | reverse complement strand
CTGTCTCTCTCTCTCTGTCTCTCTCTCTGTCTCTCTCTCTCTCTCTCTCTCTCTCTCTCTCTCTCTCTCTCTCTCTCTCTCTCTCTCTCTCTCTCTCTCTCTCTCTCTCTCTCTCTCTCTCTCTCTCTCTCTCTCTCTCTCTCTCTCTCTCTCTCTCTCTCTCTCTGTTCTCTCTCTCTCTGTTCTCTCTCTCTCTGTTCTCTCTCTCTCTGTTCTCTCTCTCTCTGTTCTCTCTCTCTCTGTTCTCTCTCTCTCTGTTCTCTCTCTCTCTGTTCTCTCTCTCTCTGTTCTCTCTCTCTCTGTTCTCTCTCTCTCTCTCTCTCTCTCTCTCTCTCTCTCTCTCTCTCTCTCTCTCTCTCTGTCTCTCTGTCTCTCTGTCTCTCTGTCTCTCTGTCTCTCTGTCCCTCTGTCTCTCTGTCTCTCTGTCCCTCTGTCCCTCTGTCTGTCTCTCTGTCTCTCTGTCTCTCTGTCTCTCTGTCTCTCTGTCCCTCTCTCTGTCTCTCTCTCTGTCTCTCTCTCTGTCTCTCTCTCTGTCTCACTCTCTGTCTCTCTCTCTGTCTCTCTCTCTGTCTCTCTCTCTGTCTCTCTCTCTGTCTCTCTCTCTCTGTCTGTCTGTCTGTCTGTCTGTCTGCCTGTCTGCCTGCCTGTCTGTCTGTCTGTCTGTCTGCCTGTCTGTCTGTCTGTCTGTCTGTCTCTCTCTGTCTCTCTGTCTCTCTCTGTCTCTCTGTGTCTCTCTCTGTCTCTCTGTGTCTCTCTCTGTATGTCTCTCTGTCTCTCTCTTTGTCTCTCTCTCTCTGTCTCTCTCTCTCTCTCTCTCTGTGTTTCTCTCTGTCTGACTCTGTCTCTGTCTTTGTCTCTGCTTGTTTGTTTGTTTGTCTGTTTGTCTGTTTGTTTGTTTGTTTGTTTGTTTGTCGGTCGGCAGGTGTTTTTTTTTTTTTTGGCTGAATTATTTCGATATCCGGGTATTGCCTTTTCATGGTGGACTTTGGTGTATTTAATTTTGGAGGTCGAAAGAGATTCGGCGTATTCGGACGTCGTTATTAATTCTTTTTAGTAAAATGGATACTAAATCATAAATTTTTTGCTTTTAGAGTTTTTTGTTTTGGGGTGTTTAAATGGTTTGTATTTTTTTAAAAAATATTATATATATATAGGAAATTTTATATTAATATTTTGTATAATTTGTTAAAATAATATTTATTGAGAGGGGAAATGAAAAAAAAAAAAAAAAAATATTTTGTATTTTTTGATTTGAAGATTATTTTTTGCTTAAGGTTTATTTTTCTTTCTTTTGATATTATTAATTTCTGATTTTGATAATATTATTAACGAATTGAATTATTATTGGTAAGACTTTTATAACATAGTTATATAATAATGAATTAAATTAGATATTATTTTCTTTTTATATATTGAATAAATCTATTTATATATTGTTATGGTATATTTAAGAATGATTTTGGAGAAAAATAGGATTTGAATTAGAATTTGATTAATATTGACATTATGAATTTCAATTTGAAAATATATTTTTATTTATGTAGAATTTTATATGGAATTTAATTTGAATTCTGATGAAGAAAGACAAATTGGGTAGGTCTTCTATTTTTTTTATTTTTGATATTTATTTTTAAATATATTTGTTTGAAAAAACTAATATGATTTTATTTATTAGCATTTAAGGAAACAAATTATTTATTTAGAAATTTGAATTATATATCTATTATAAATTGTTTTTCAAATAAATCTTTAAATAGGAATTATACTATAAAAAGAAAAATACTATATTTATTATATTAGATTTACCTATAATAAATAATTTTTAGAAAATTTGAGAAAATATAATTTGAATTCTATTGAATATCAATATTAGATTATTCATTTTTTTTTCTATCTTTAGGTTCTTTATCTATTAAAATTCTACAAATAAATTATTAAAAATCAGATATTTATTCGGAATATATACCAATACAAATATAAATAGAATTTAATAAAGGAAAAAAATATATATTCCTTTTTAATATTTTATTATTATTCCTTTAAAGGAATAAATATAAATCAAAGAATTAAGGAATAAATTATGTTAATATTATTAATTTGAAAAACAAACATATATAATTTCAATTTTTCGAAAGATATTTATTCGAATTTAATTACTATTAATATTTAAAATACTATATTCAATACGAATTCCTCGCCAAATAGGAATTTAATTTGCAAAAGAAGTAAAAAAACATGTAAATAGATTTAAATATTATTTCACTCTAATTATTTATAAAATTAAATATATTTTTTTTTTTAATTATATGTTAAATGGAATTTCTTTTTAATATTTTCTAAATATGTATCTAGCTACAAACATATACATTTACAACAATTTCATGACCTCTTAAACAACAAAGATATTGCATAAAATATGTTAAATAAACAAACTCTGTATCCTAGGGGAGAATATCATATATATATATACATTATTTCTTATTTTAATAATATTTTATTTTTTTTACAAAAAATATATAATACTTAAAATCATTATTATATAATTTTATTCTTTATTCATTTATATATATATATTCATTTTTATTAAATATATCATTAATTATATATTATTATATAATTCATTTTTTAGAAAACCATAATATTTCTTTCAAAGAATTTAATAAAATAATTCGATTTTAATACCTTTATTTTATTTCTTTAACTATAAACAAAATTCCCTCCGAACCAACCATGTTAAATATTATATATAATTATTCTATTATATATATATAATTTTCAAAGACCTAATAATACATTAAAATATATATATTTATACCATTTATACCTATAATTGAATAAATAATATATATATATATTATACTTACTTAAATTAAATTTTATTGTTTAATATATTTATCTTCAAATACATTTAAAATTATATTATTATTCATTGTTATTAAGATTTAATATAAATATAAATATATATATATAAATATTAAATATATATATATATATTTATAATTCAAAATCATAATTATTGTCATTCTTGAAATATATATAATCTATATATATGTTCTTAATCAATATCATAATCACCTAAATATATTCAATATTCAATTCCATCATTTTCTTAAAATTTATATAATTCTTCATAAGATATATTTTTTAGATATTTATCTATTTAAAGAGGGGATAAACGAAAAAAATCGCATTTATTATATAAAATTGGATGGAAATAAATTCGATTCCATAAATAATTTGCGCACCATAAGAGGCGTCACAAAGATCCTCAAGAAATTTAATACAAACTAACATAATGACCTAATAAACAATAAAATGTAAACATAACGAAAGGTATCACAAACCATCTTAAATATCCCCTAGATTCTATGTACGGCTTACACATGACTTCCTACAAAATATCTGTTAAAAAACAATATAAATAACAATGAAAATAAATTAACATATAAATATCGACATTTAGGCAGAAAAGGAGGGGAACCAATAAAAAAGAATCGAATCCCCCAAAAAAAAAAATAATTAAAATAATTAATTCTTAATTTATTTAATTCCAATAATAATAACATCAATATGTTCAAATCTTACCTAAATTAAATAATTTTGTATAATTGAATATTTATTTAATATTATATATATATATTTATTAAATTTATTTATATTTAATTATGATTTATATTTATATTAAATTTATATTTTAATATATATTTAATATTTATCAGTTATATATATATTTTTTTGGTTTTCATTTTAATAATATTCATAATGTTATTCCTATTAATTTTTCAAAAATATTCTATAAACAAAAAATAATATAATTCCCCCCACAATTTGAAATTAAACAAAATTATAACACAAAAGAATAAATAAATATTATGCCTAGCAAATTACAATATCAATATTATATTATATCAATATATATATATATGTCTAACAAATATAAAATTATTATTTCATCAATATTTCATTCCAATCAAACCACCTTCCAATATTTACACCATAAATAATCAATATGAATTATATATATATAAAAATCAATTATATCATAATAACATTTATAATTAAACATAATCAAAATATAATTCAATATATTTTTTTTTATCTCAAAACCCAATTATAATCATCATAATACTTAAAAATCACAATAACCAACAAACCCAAACAAATTTATTTCAAACTAAACCAATATAACAATTATTCCAAACCACTACCATATATTTAAATAATTCACTAAATACAAATTATTATAAAATATCAAATTAATCAATTCCAATAAAAAGAAAAAACAACAACAACAAATAACATGTTATTAATTCATCTTATTATCAATAAACAAAATTTCCAAGATTCATTAAATAATATAATTTATATCAATACATAATTATATATAATCAATCAATTCAAAAATAATTCGGACAAATTATCTCTATAATAATTCAATAAATTACATAAATTACAACCTCGAATACCATATAAATTTAAAAACAATTATTTAAATCAAATATCTCATTATTTTTATCAATCAATATTTAAATTTTAATTTCCAATATCATATATGTTTCAATCAAATATCCTCAAATATTCGTCAATTTATTTCTATATCAATCAAACCAAATACTAAAGCCAACTAATTTACAAAACACTTTATCCAATTAATTCAGACCAACAACCCAACCAATATCCTAAATTGATTACCGAATTAAACTATAACGCAAACAAATAAGCTAACTAAACCACAAACTCACTATTTACCCAGCCAAACTAAACTAACAACCTAATCCCCACCGACTCCATCATCAGTTAGCTAATTCATTGATGTAGTCATTAGTTTATCTTCCCATATATATATATATATACATTTCAATTTACATACGATAGAAATAAATAGGAATGCGTTCCAAACTATAACCTTTTAAGCACTCATTCCCCAAACAATTGATTATGAGGGGTTCCAAATCCTGTGCCAAGCCCTAGCCTGGATGCCTAGCGCTGCTCTTTTGGTGAACGGGTTCATTTGTCTCCCTGCGCTTGTCTCCATTCATTTCTCTCTCCCAGCCTAGATGCCTGCACGGTTCTGTGACAGATTCATTTGTTTTCAGGTTGTCTCCCAGCCTGGGCGCCTATCACGACTTTCTGGGTGCTGGCATTCTTGGAGACGGGTTCGTTTGTCTCCCTTTGTCTCCTTCTTGTCGTCTCCCAGCCTGGCACGCCTCTGTGGGTAGACGGGCTCATGTGTCTCCCTTTGTCTCCCTTTATTTGTCCCCGGTTGTCTCCCAGCCTGGATGCTCCCTTCATTTGCGGTGTGTTCCGTGGGCACGCGTGTGTGTTTGAGGCTCAGAAACGCGTGCTTGCTTGATCAGGCCACAGGCAGCATGCCGCGGATGCAGGTGTCAGTGCCTCAAGATGTGTGTTACATGTGTGTTCCAATTGGACACGTGTTTGTTTTTCAGGTTAGTACATGTTTGTTTTTAGATAACGCACGTGTGCGTGTGTGTGTGTGTGTGTGTGTGTGTGTTCCGGGCGCACATATATATATATATATATGTATATATATATACATATGTGTGTGTGTTCACGTGTACACACGTGTGTGTGTTCGAAGTGTACACAGACGTGTGTTCACGTGTACACACATGTGTCAATTGCACACGTGTTTGTGTTCCAGGTGAACGGATGTGTGTTCCACGTGAACACGCTAGTATGTGCTAGGTGAACTGTTTTGCATCTGACGTCATATTTGCCGTCCAGGCGTGCACATGTGTGTGCTCCAGAAAAGGCATGATTGTTTTCGAGGTGCGCGCATGTGTGCGCCCTTTAGGTGCGCATTCATGGTTGCTCACGTGTGCACATATGTGGGTTCCACGTGCACACGCACATGTGTGCTTTAATCGCACACGCGGTACATGTGTTCCAGTGGTATACAGATGTGTGTCCCAAGTGTACACACATGCGTGCTTTAATTGCACGTGTTTGTGTTTCAGGTGACACATGTGTGTTCCGCGTGTACACGTGACACGCATGTGTGTCTGAGTTGGGCGTGTTTCATTGTGTTCCAAGCGTACACACATGTGTGTTCCACGTGAAAGCGAACGCATATGTGTGTTCCAGGTCCACGTGCACGCATGTGTGTGTGCTTTCCAAGAAGCGCGTGCTTGTTTTCCAGCTCAACGCATTTATGCGTCTGCCGCAGGTGAATGTATATGTGTGCCTTCACGGGTGCACGTCTGCGTGTGCCGCATGTAGTGTTTCAGTCGTACACATATGTGTGTTCCACGTTTGCGCGCATGTGTGTCTGAGCTGGAAATGTGTGTCTGAACTGCCCATGTGACCGTGCGCTTGCGCAGCCACACTTGCGTTCACGCGCGCGCGCTCGCCCACTGTCGCACGCGCTTGCCCAACCTCAGTTCTGGCGCTTTGCTAAAGCGCGAAGCGCGGCAGCAACACACGTGCAGCAACGCAACGCGTGCCAGGTTCACAACTGCATCATTTTGATTCATCCGTTTTGAAGCGCGGAAAGCCACAAGCTGTTGCCATGTTTGTGCTAGCCCGTCAGTCCTCGACTGTTTGGGGTCCCTGCTGGTGTAATGTTTGATTTGTTTCCTATGTTAATGGCTTTGATGAAACAGATGCTTGAATGTTAGGTTGCATCGGAGTGTACAACTAAGCACCACTGCACAGTGGTTGCAGTCTTGGGCTTTTTCAAGATACTCTTGCGCCGCTGCTTGCCAATTCATCATGACAAAGCCACTTTGCTCAAGGCTCCTCAAAGCTTCGGCCCCCGGCATGGGAAGCAGATTGGGAGTGCCCTCGATAGGCACCGTGTGATCCAATTCGGGCTGCGAAAGGTTTCGGGGGCTCACCCTGGTTGCGCCTAGGGGCTCCTCTTGGAAGCTTTCGAGGCATTGCTGGCAGAGCATGTGTTTGGCGGTCGGGGCCCACGCACAAGCTGGCCGGTAATGTGAGAAGTCCGGCGGCACGCAACGAGGTGTCCGAGGCACATCTTTGCGCCAAAAGTTGTAGAGGATCACCGCCCGCTGCCCAAATTCACTGGGATTGTCCAAGCCCACAGCCCCATGGCGAAGTTCTCCAGGAAACACCAGCCAGCGGTTGGCTCGGCACGCCACGGCGCACCCGCACGCAGGCACTGGTGGAGAGTGGCCCTCTACAGTCGCCGTCTGGTTCAAGACCGTGGTAGGCCCACCCACATCGCTAAGGAACAGCACTGTGCCGTACACCGGTCGCAAATGCCCATATTTTGGGTCGAGAAAGGGATGAGTGTCGTAGTGGAAGTGGGCCCCCAATCTGGGTGCCTGACATTCTTGAGGCCAAACTACGAGTAGTAAACTAGTAGCCACCATGCCCGTCCCCCTTTCCAAAACCCAAGGAGAACACCGAGGTATTGCGTTTTGCCACCGCGCCTGCGTTCGACACCACCACTCCATGTCCAAATCCTCTCCAAGCAGCTGCAGCAGCTTGCGGCCGGCCAGCTCCGGCGCGCATCGCGGCGCGTGCCCAGCAGGAAGCCAAAAGCCCAGAAGCCGCTGGGGGCTCTTCGCCCTCCACACCGCGAAGTCCTGTCGTGGCCATTGGGCCATGACAGGTGTCGCAGTAGACGTTTGCATGGGCGACTTGGCAATCAACTGCGATGCCAAAGCTTCTTGTTGAACATGTTATCAATTGCTATTTATAGGCATGAACAACAAACGGAATGATAGGTGAGGTGCAGCCCCACATCCTCCACGCAGCACTGAAGTGCTTGCAGCAACTGGGGTCCGAAGACTTTATCCAAAACCAGCACCGGAGTGTCATGCCCAAGGCCATCAAAGATTGCACGTCGGCATGGAGTTGGGGGTTCCTCGCTCTGAAGCCTCACATTTGTCGAGTGTGGGGCTCAAGCATGCAAACACTATGATTGCTTGAGAATCGCATGTGCAAATACGTTGGCTAGCAGCTGGTGGATGTTGTCAGGGATATCGCCAGGCCACTGCCAGTGGGAGTCTTGGACTCCTTAGCTTGGTGAACATGCAAAGAAGTACATGCTTTCATGTATATGAGTCCGTGTGCGCGCTTTGTGCTCTGTGCGCTTTGCGTTCTTTGCATGCTTTGCATATATATATATATATGTATTGGCTTCAAGATTTGTTTTCTTTTGTGTGCTTGGCGAACTTTCCGTGTTCTGTCGGGCTTGTGTGTGGCACCTCCTGGCAGATGACTGGGCTGAACACAACTCTTGAAAAAGGGCTTCGAAGACGGCCTTTGTTGGCCGAACATGCAAGGCGCTTAGACAAAATCACCTGCAAGTGCACCCGTCGGTTTTGCTTTGGGTGTGTGTGTCCGTTGTATTTGTTTGAGTTGATGCTCTGTGCTTCTGTGAGTTTGTTTCGTTGGGTATTTTGCCGTGATTTCGTTCTTGTTGTCTTGCGTGATGGTTTAGTTTCGTGCGCTTGGGTTGTGTGTGTGTGCGCGTATTATTGTGTTTGCAGTTGTGCAAGTGAGCGTTCTATTTTGCGCGTGTTTGTGTTTGTGCATGTGCAAGTGAGTGGTTGTGTGTTCGTCAGTTTACGTGTTTGCATGTTGGTGTTCTTGCGAGCCTCTTTCTTTCTTGTGCTTGTGCATTCGTGGTGTGGCGTTTGTGACGTGTTGTTTGTGTGGTGTGTTGCCGGGCAGCGTGTGTGCTTTTCGGTGTGTCTTGACGTCTTGTCGCGTGTGTGGTGTGTGGTGTGTGATGCGTGGTGTGTGGTGTGTGGCGTGGTGTGAAGGCGCGTGTGTGTGTGTGTGTGTGGGGTCGTGGTGTGCGTGTGTGTGGTGTGTGTGTGTGTGTGTGTGTGTGTGTTGCGTGGTGTGTTTGTGGTGTTTTTGCGGTGTGTGGTGATTGTGCCGTGTGCAGTTTGCCGCGTAGTCATCCTGCGGTGTGCGGCTTGTGGTGCGGCGATTGTGCTGTGAGAGATTTGCGGTGTGTGGTGATTGCGCGGTGTGGCGTGCGGAGTTTGTAGTTGTGATTGTGTGCTGCCTGGTTCGTGGTGTATCATGTCTGTGCTGGCTGGTTTGTTTGTTTGTTTGTTTCTTTGCTTGCTTGCTAGCTTGATTTTGTGCTTTTGCTTGGCGGGTGCTCTCAGCATACATGCCATCTTGCCAGGCAACGCCACGTAGTTTCCGCCATTTGCTCCTGCACGCTGCTGGCTCAAGTTGTTCCAAGCTGCCCGTGGTACTCGTGCGCCGTCCTTTCCGGCCAGGGCCTCGGCCACCTCGAAGCATGTGAGGTGGGGTCAAACCTGACCTGTCGCCTCTGGGCGTCCGGCGTCCGGCCAGCAATTGCGCCGCACCAAAGAGCAGCGCAGCGTGCGGGCCAAGAGCTTGCAGTCAGAAGCCGCCTCTGCTTACGCAAGGCTGTGCGATGTCATCGCGCCCGACATGGCGGGGTTGCCTGGACACCCAAAGGGCCCAGCCTCACAAGTATGGCGTCGGCTCATGGAGTCGCGGCAAAAATCCGCCTGAGGACGTGGCGGGTCCAGCGACTGCACGCGCTCCAAAAAGAAGAAGGCGCTGTCGAAGTCCTCAAATACAACTCCCAACACAGTGACTGCCGAATCACCCCTTGCGAATATGGGTACTGTGCGGCCGAGCATCTGCAGTTCTGGTTGCATAGTCCTTACGGCACTGCATGCAGGAAGCTAAGGCAAAACACCACGACAAACACGCCCGAACATACACAAAGCTATCATGGTAACGGGAAAAAGGCGACTTGCTTCCGACAGTAGCTTGTTACCAGTTTATGCAAAATGCCACAGGAACAAAAAGCTGAATGTACCATAAACTACTGCGGCACTGCCACATCCACAGCAACAACCGTGCCCAGCCCTCTAATCCCAATGGAAGCTGCTTCATTGCAGCTTGTTTCAAAAGCATGCTTCAACACGTAACTCTTTGTCAGCAGCCAAAGAAATCCTCAACCCCAAAAAACGAAAATTAAAATCCGAGGGACGGCCATCCACCCAAGAGCGGCCATTCAAAAGCCACTTGTACCGCACCGCACCACCCGAAGCTCACCCTAGACCGACAAAAATACCCGCTCGGCCACTGTACACTGCGGACTATTTTTGGAAGTGGCCCAAGTGGTCCGTGCTGCTAAGAGGTTCCAATCTGGGCCGAAAGGTTTCTATGTGATGCTAAACACAAATACCCATAAACCTAAAGAACTACAAACTGCGCCCACAAATGCTCTTGACGGCACGAAAACACGCCTCAGTGCGTGACAGGCATCAGCCAAATAAGGCCAGATTTCCAGTCGCTCTCCATACTTCATTGCCTGCGAGTATTGCTCTGGAAAGGGGAAAAGAGCAGCTTGCAGTCAAACAGCTTTAAACCTTCAATCAATGAATTCAACATTGTTGGGGTGATGCGCAAGCCCTACGTGCGGAGGAATCGACTCACGTGTAATTTACAATTTTGGCCTTGCGTAGAACTCAATCTGGGTTAAGCTCTTCACCGCTGTCCCTCAGCACGCGCTTGGACATACACTTCCTTCCATCGAAGCTGTTTTTGCTTCCATCCATCCGAATCGGAATCTGCCACGCAAGCTACTGGGAAAGCAACAGTCTGTTTGATTTCTTGGGATTTCGTGAAACCGATTAAATCCTGATTTCATTTGTTGGGGCGACCTAAAGCGATCCAATCCTAGAAAAGGATGTTGATGAGAACTAATTCCCATGTATTCTGCTGTTTGGCTTTAGAGTGAACTCCAGAAACTCTGGGTTGCCATCCTTTTGGGCAGCTTGAAGCTATTCCAGAGAGTTGCCTGACCAAAGCCTACTAGTCCAGAAACACTGCCCCGGACCAGGGGGAGTCTATCCCCGGACCCCTTTTCCATGGCTTTCGTGGCAATTAGCTCTGATTCTATTCTTTTTATATTATTTCACTCCTTTTCAATTGGAAAGGCAAGGGCTGAATCTGTACGGCTCTCAGCCTCGCCTGGCGCATGCAGTGCGCCACATCCTCGTGCTTGTGGCAAATGTCGTTCACGATGCCCAGCAGATACCACGCTTCTGCCACCTCTGCCACCGCTGCCTCCTGGGCGCGGTCCAAGACATTGCGACAAACTGCAGCGGCTGCTGGAGCTTCGCCCTTCGCCAGAAGCTCCCGCACCGATGCCAGCGGGGAAACACATGCGCGCTTGCTAGGGCGCTCTGACATGTGGCTGACAAATGTGTGATGCTTTGAGGCAAAAGATGTAACCTGGCTCTCTAAAATGGGGGGGCACCCTCCAAGTGCTCGAACTCTTTGTCACTGCCAGCACATGTTGCTACCAGTAACCGTTGTCGCAACGTTTCTGGGACACAGCTCGCTGGATGGGCTGACTGTCACACCACCGAACACATTGCCGGAGCCTTAGGTGCTTTGTGATTCTAGCGGTGTGCTGCATCTATTCCTGCCACTTTGCCCATTCTGCCATATCGAATGTGTGCACTCCAGCTGCACTCTCTATCAACTGCGACATCCGAGGCGCCCACACCAGTAAACTTCAATTGGTACGACTCACACATAGCCTGAATCTACGTTACAACGCAAACTTCTTCTTGTCTCATGCTTCTATTTTGGCACCGTATGGCTCGCAACTAGCATGCACAAACACATAAGTTTTGTTTCGCCTGCCGTTGGCACCGTGCTTTGGCACAAATGTGCACTCCGCTCCGTTGCGCAAAAGGACCACGGACACATTCAGGCAAGGAAACTCTTCCTTGGGACAGTGCAATGGCACCCATTTTGAGAGCCACGCGTCCAAACCTATCCGAAACCTCCAATTCAGAGTGTCCACATCCACGAGGACTACACTCGTGGCCCTCCTCCCTTTGGTCGGCAGCTGGACGTCAGGCGCGCCCCATCCGCCATTGGCTGATCTGCGGCGCAGGACTGCTCCGGCTGCGTCGTATTCCAGTAAGTTGTCCAAACAAAGCACGCCCAAGGGCTTCATTCTGACCGCAAAACGCCAGCGAGCACCGTCGACCATGATCGGAAGGCTCCAAGATATCTTGGTCGTGCCGCAGCCAGAACGCGCGGAGATGGCAGTGTGAGCATCCTGGTCGGAGAGCATCGCATCATCCACCAGTACCCAATGTCCGCGGTCCAGCACTGCTCCAAAAAAGGGGCCAAGATTTGTGCAAGCAAAGTCATCAGGGAGCAGAGACAACGCAGTTGAGCTTTTTCTGAAGACCCATCTGACAAGCTCGCATCTTGGGCAGAAGGGATCCAGCTCTTCAGACATCCCGCCGCTACCGGCGGCAAATGGCGTAGGCAGGAGAGCGCCGAGTTGCTTGAATTGTAAACAGTTTGTCCAACTGACGCTTTCGCAGGTGCACTGTTGCGAATGACAGTGCAATACCCTGTCTACTTGTACGAGAATCGCTGCAAAGCCAAAGCAATGTGCACACTACTACAGCTGTGCCCAAACACAACTTTCCGGTCAGATCTGAACCTACAGATTGGATTTGCATCTGCCTGACCGCAGAAGTAAGTCGGACTTTTCCGCAATGCAAGGCCAGCACAGTCGCTACTTCACGTCTGCGCTCCAACCAAATTCAGACCTCAAGTCTCAGCTTGTCGGCAGTGCGTCAAACATTTGAATGATCCCTGTTCAAGCCATCCCACAAAGGTTCCACTTTTGGACGGTTCTGAAAGGAAAAACACAAATATTCAAGACTCAGTTTCGGTTCAAAACTCACCCCTATCAGTCGCGCAAAAGTCCTAAGATGCAGGCAGAAACAGCTCAGCACAGTAGTGTGATGGGCCCAGAATGTCCATAAAATGTTTCCTGCATTCGACTCCGCGAGATGAGCAGACAGCGACTCTTGTGTTCTTCCAACGGTCTTTTCTCGGTTGACATCCTTTGGCTTTCCCTTTCACTAACCAACAGCAGCTCCGCACTCCATGTTGAGAAACACTGAAACACTCATGCTGACTCATACTTGTTGCCTAGCAACAAGTTTTCTTCATGCTCCCACTGCCTCGCACCACTGCTTCTCAACATCCCACAGCTTCAGCGTGTAGTCCTGGCGGATGCTCACCGGTGACCCCGCCAGAAAGAGCCCGAAAGCTTCGCCAGCGGGACATCAGAGGCACTCAGAACGAGCTTGCGCTTCCAGTTGGCACCTCGCGAGGCAGGTAACGAGCTCATACCGTCTCAGCAACGTGTCTCTAAGGTAAAGACTCAGGCAGGTAACTCGACTCGCATGCCCTTCCAGGGTTGCTATACACGAGCGGCCCACCAGGTCCTGCATGAAAGAGGGTCAGGGCAAAACACGCGCTCATTCAAGTTGTTTGACTAGATGCGGACTCAGTAGTACCCAGTTTACAATCCTGCTTCTCCCACTGCCCACGGGCGGTGCTGCGTTCAAAAGAAACCCTGCGAAAGACACTTGCATTGTTTGCTGCCGGTCCCAAATCCGCAGTGTGGCATCATCGGAGCAAGTGATGCAAATCTGCTCGGTAAAGTCCTGCAACGCTGCACATTTACTCAACATACTGGCCTCCCTCAACGGGAATTTGCAATCGAGCTCAGCCAAACATGGCGGTCCGCAACCACGTCGCGCACGGCAAGGGAATGGCCCTCTAAAACACCCAGGGATTCGAAGCCATGCATATCCCACACCTGAAGTCGCACGCAGCACCCATTGGTGAGATGTCAAGACTCTTTGTCCAAGGCACTCGAGCAGTTTCGTCATCTGACACCGTGATGGCCATCCCCTTGGGCAACAAACAAAGACCAGAATTGACTTGGATCAATCCAGCCTTCTGCAAATCGACCTGAAAATTGTTGATCTGGCAGGTGTCAAGAATGACGGGCAGTGGCACTAATACTGTCTCATGGCCAGGCAAATAGACAAACATGCACACGTGATACGCTGGATGTGCACTTTTTCCCAAAACAAGCCGGTGGGCACAAGTTGGACAAACTTGCAACAAAGCAGGCACCAAGGCTGATGCCACACAGCATCTCAAAGGTGCCATTCCAAATCTGACCCTTTGTGTCGATCTGGGGTTAAGGATTTGCTTTCAAACTCTGGGGTCAGGTTTGAATGAAAAGGTGAGACTTATTGGATCAAATGGAGAAAGCGAACTGCGAAGTGCAGAATTCACTGGAACCGAAATGGCACCTTTGGTGTCTTCCACCGCTCCAAAGGGCATGTAAGGACTGTAAGGACGAAGCGAGCTCCTGCTGTACCCTCCTCACCGATGTGGTTGCAGCCCAAATTGATCTCGGTCGCTGCAGCAAGTGCCTTCGCACCCTTGTCTCCAATTCGGTTTTCTCTCAACCTGACCTCAGTCACCATGGTGGGTGAGGGCGTCAACCACCTTTCTCTCGCTGTCCGATGCTTGGTCACAGGGCATTGGCCAGGTCCTCGAAACCCGGCTTGGGCTTGATATCGTCTTGCCCGTGTTTTGGCTTCTCCTCTTTCCAGCTTGTCCGGCTGATCCGTCATTCTGCGTGCAAGCACCTCCTGCATCCTTGTCACAGCCTGCAGCACCTCCTCCGCCTTGGCACCCTTGCCGCTGCGCTCCAAACGGCCTTGGCCTTGGCAAGTGCGTCGCCCAGCGCCTGCACCAAGTGAATGATTTTGTTCGAGTCCTGAAACTTCTCCGGGGCATGGGTGCATTGGTGCCTTGACGGCAAATCTCTCACCGCCTGACCTCTGCGCGGCACCACATTCGTGGCTCCCCGCCTCCCAACGCGACACAGAGAACAAACCATTCGCAGAGTTGCCCTCAGCCCATGGCCAAGAGTTCTTTGCCTCCGATGGCCGGGCTGAACATCGTTTCTTCCGCCCAGAACTCTTTGCTTGGTCAGCTGCGGAAAGTCTCGGAGCCTCACATCACTTCACCAAACGAAGGGCCGCTGGGTACCTCCTGAGCTCGGACGTGAGGCACGTCCGAGCTCACGACGTACCCAGCAAAGCTTCTGCGGGTTTATTCAACAGGTTCCTCTTGCTCAGAACAATGTACTGGAGTTCTCCATATACGAATACAGCAGCGCATTGCATTTTGCCAGCTGTCCGTGAGGATGTAATTGAGACAGGGATGTAGCTTGGGCAAGCTTGATCCAAGAAAATAATGTGCAAATGGGGTTGCAAGAAGCTCATATCAAGGAGGGCATCTGCCATGTCCTTTTGAATTTCTTGGCCATTGGCTAGCGCTGCAAATGCATTCTGTGCATGTTTCCAAGCCATTGATATTATATGTCACGTGACACCGTCTGCATGAAAGTCTGATTCTACCAGCCCATCTTGGCATGTCGCATGCAGGAACACAACATGACATCGATGCAACGGGCCTTGTCCGTGTGGCCAGCCAGCTTTGCAATAGTAGCGCGTGTTTTCTGACGCGATAAGAATGCACATCACTGCACTTCACAAGCACGCTCAAACATTGCAAAGACTGCTACTGTGCCATCGCTCAACTGCAGCGTACCAAATGCCAAAAGTGTAGCGAACCATCAGCAGCACCACTAAGAACTCGATTCTTGTTGAAGTCGACATACTGGCACGGGCAACAGCGGAGTGGTCAAGCTCAAAATGCAATTGAAAGCGCTCACCAAAGCTTGGCCAGCAGGACCAAGGAGGTAACGCTCTCTCCGTGCTTTTCGAAAGTGCCTCTCACAAATTGCAATGGTGCCAGGGACTGTGTTTGTTTCACATGTCACGCCTACACAGGTCAATTCGGGCACGGTCACGTCCCAAACCTGAGTGGGGCATCTCTTTTAGGATTCATACCAAACGCAATTCTGCTGTATTGAACTGAGGGTCTGACCCGAAGCCTGCCATCCTCTGCAGCTGTTACTGCAAAGCCGATCACCACGTCCACCATGACTTTGTTGATCCGAGCTGCAGGGGCTTCGAGCTGTGGTTGTGAAAAAGTGCTTCGAACGCCAGAACTCATCATCAGTTCAAGCCAAACTCTTCCCCGCTGGTGGAGCCACAAACCACAGGAGTGGCACGTCTTGAAATCTAGCTCTTCTTGGGGAACAGCTGGTTCATGGGAACATCGTGGCCATGAAATACACGCTCACAACAGTGCTGAGCCTCTGATCGAAAGACCCCCGCCTCCGGGATGCGCTGCCACGGTGCTGAGCAACGCAAGCCTCTTGGTGTCCTGCAAGCTCTAAGAAGCTGCGCCAGAGTCACAGGAACTTTCAAGCATTCCAGGGTATACTGCCCCCTCTAAGCCACTAACACTGCCAGGGCCACTGAAGCAAAGTGCATCGATGCACAAACACATTGACACGTTGCATAGCGTGACCTTGACGACAACACCCCATATTCGCAAGCTCAATAATGACGTTTCATGGTTTTCTCCTCTAACTGGGCTCTGCTGGCCCCGATTGGTAGGAGAGAATGGCTACTCCGTGCCTCGACCCCCCGGCCCGCGCCGCGTTTCGCAAAACGGCGAATGCGCCGACGCTGGCGGCCTGTCGCAACCAGTGCCCGGCGTACGCGGGCGAGACTTCGCTTCGTTGGGTCATATGTTTCAGCTGGCAGTGGACATTGCCGTTGAAGTGCGAAGCAACTGCAAGTTGCCGGACCGAGCGGCGCCTGCAATTAGAGTGGCGCCGGCGGAAGGAGTCCCCGAAGGACTGGGGGGCCCACTTCAAAGTGATCCAGGTGAATCGGGTTCCCGAGCTTCCCGAGCACCGCCAGTTTCGTGCAGCGTGCTGTAAACATGGGGCCCAAGTACGGGAACGACGAGACCTCCTCAGCCCCAGCCTACCGTGTACAGCTAGCAAGCCAGGACTTGTTGGTGTTCTGGCGCAGGCCCCCATCATAGGCCTCCTTAGACAACATCTCCGCTGGCGTGCCCAGGTTCTTGCCACGGCTGACCCGCTCCTAGCATCGTCTCTGTGTAGAGATTGTAGAGCTTGCCGCTGCTCCAGCAGCAAGTGTTCGTGTCGACCTTCCCTTCGGTATCCGAATGGCTGCCGGGATTTCAGAGAGCTCAACTAAGGCCTCCTCCGCCGAGCCCCGTTGCGGGAGCCCCAACTTTTCGCCGAAGCGGGTCACCCGGCCCGCCAGCGACTCATCTTGTGGCAGAGCCTCAGGAGTTGCTGCGCCCCTCGCGGCTTCGCACGTATCGCCCGGATGTCGTCCTCGTCCAAGAGCTCCAGCACCGTGGGATTCTCGCCCGTTTCGCTCCACAGGAAGGAGGCACCAGCGCTGAACTCAACGAAGGAGCCATTGGGCGCGCTAGGGCCGCATGGAAAGCCGAGGAAGAAATGAAGGGGGGCAGCGCAGAGGACGCAGAGGACACCTCCATCCGTCCATCCGGATGCCCATGAGCCGGGATCGTGCCAATGAAAGGGGCGCCTGTCTGAGAGTCTGGGTGCCGGTGGCTTGATCCCAATGTAGATTTCTCAAAATATAGATCGGCTCGACGCGCCGCTTCAGGCCGACTTTGCCTGTTCTATGGTTTGCCGCAAGAGTTGTAATCTTTGGGGGAGACCAAAAAAGGAAACAGCGGAAAGGGCACCCACTCTGAACGCAAAGCATCGACAGGCGGTCCCACAGGCAAAGCTTTCCCTGGGCGGTGCCAGTAACTGCACCTAAGAATGGCGTTTGCTGCGGTAACCTTCACATGCCAGCTCAATCAGTCAGCTCAGTCACAGACGCCCGTTCTCCCAGTCTGCTGCCAAACAGATTTGCTGGCCTTGTCACAAAGTGGTCAAGGGCTAGAGACGCTGCGCAATCTAGTCAAGCATAGAGTCGTATCTAAGCTAGGCAGTCCGGCCATGCTTTCCTGAAAGCCACTGTTCCTTGCATTCGCATCTGTCCAGCGACCACAGGCACATCGAGCCTCGCAGGCCACACAATGTCCTTCAACTGAATCTGTCTCCGAGACTCAGGCCATCGTCTGACCCAGTTATGGCCATTAGTTCCTGGCGCTGCCACAGGTGCCGGGCAAACATGCGCTGTGCACATCGGATGTTGCTGTGCGTGGTACGCAGTTCCTAGTGACCGCACTGTCTGTCCTTCCAATCAATGGCAGCACATCGAACAGCACCTTCGTGCAAACCTTGGCAGCCGCTCGCTTCAGCGTCAGGTCACAAAGTTGAACACTGCGTTTTCTTGCCTGCCAGCGTGCCGCGACATTCTTTGCTGTGAAACTCCCAGATCTTCGCGGTGTGATCCTTCGGCGACGAACGCTTCTTTGCCGACACGAACGAATTCAATCAACAAAGCCATGAAGGTTCAACAGGGATCCTTACATTATACACCTGAACATTGCCTTGTACATGGTGGTGTCTCTTTATTTTGGTGGAAAAAGCCATGTTTCAAATGGTTGCAAAGTGTATCTTTTCAGGAGCCCTGTTCAATAGCCGTCCTTGGAGCAGCTGAGTGCTACCCACTTGGATAGATGCAATCGCCTGGCAAGACTCTCGCTGCACACAGACCAGCTCGCATGCTGCTGGCCTCTCCAGCGAGTCCCAGGAGATCCAGAACTGCGTCTTCTGCCACACGTTTTGCATCAAGACTAGGGACCCCTTTGTGACAGGTTGAAAGGGTATAGAAACGGGCACCATTGGACGGGGTGCCCCACTGGGATTCAGCTCATCTTTCAGGGCCATCGGAAGGGTTGGGAGCGAAAGCGAACGCACAGTCGTCCTTCTTTTCATCTTTGCCCTTCCCTTTTCCTTTTGGAGGCCTCAGTGCAAGCAGCGCAACGTCAGGGACAGTGCTATCTCGGTCTCATGGCAAATGGTCTCAGTGTCAAGCTCGCTAGACTCTTTCACTTGTCCCTGGCAGCAAAATCGCGTAGCTGTTTCAGCCGCCAATTTCGACTTGACTTGACTCACGCAAAAGGAGCTCAAGCCAAGGCCCACTGCTTTAGGAGGCCCAATAACCCAACGGTATTTGACTCTCCCTGGACAGAATTTTATGCCTCAGAGCCCTGTTCTGCTGCTGCATCCTGGCGCAAGGCTTGCCCACTCAAGCAGCTGCCATAAGCAATTGCCGCATTTCGGAGGAATGGAAAAGGAAGAGCTCGGGGTCCAACGCAAGATTTCTCTGCACAGCTATTGGCAGGGTCCTCGGCCTCTGGCATTGCATTGGGGCCACCATTCGGGCGACGATGCAAAATACTTTGTGTCAAGCAGTAGTAGTGTTGTATGCATTGTGTGGCAGGATGCCTTCATGACAAATCGATGTCAAGATTGGCTGAGAAAACGTGTGCATCTCTCCAAATATCTTAAATGTGGCACGTGTTCATCGTAGCTGATGCTGCCACTGGCTGGAGAAAAGATCAGCGGAGAGCAGGCAATCTTGGCAAAAGCCGCTGCGAAAGCATCTCTGACTTCCTTTCAGGTCGCAGCTCTGGCTTGTTTCAACAAGAGCGGAACCGCGCGTCTTCAGCCTTTGTAAACTTCCCAGCTGAAGCTCGGCCTGCACTTGGTGGGCTGACACACACATACACACAAGCAGTGCTACTTCCCATGTTCAAACAAGGATTCTCCTCGACTGAACCCCCACCACTGAGGGCCCAAGAAGTAAAACCGCATCGACCCAAACTCATTCAAGCACTTCTTGGAACCTACCCGAACTCCCGGACGGGGTTTGCAACTCAAGCTGCGGAGAACCTCTCTGGAGCAGAAACCCGAAACTTGGAACCTCAGCATTTGCGATCGGCACCCGCCCCAAACCCAACAAACACGAGACCCATAGCTGTTGCTTTCGGGGAACATAACTTTGGGCATCCACAAGGACACGTTTGAAAACCTTTGTGGTTCATCAACGCCTGCGGGGGCCAATTTTGACCCATTCTTCTGTCAAAAGCACGCTGCCTGCTGGTTCCCACCACAGTCTTCTCGCACACAAACCTTAGGAGATGAAGCTGGCACACCAAACGCACACTGCAAACACGTGGGTTGACAGAGCCGTGACCCTCTTTGGGAAGTCCCTAGCACGGGTTGTCATTGTTCCGCAAGAGTTTTCTGGCAGCACTCAAGCGTATTTCTTCATTGTACTCTTGAGCAGCACTCCAAATCCAGGCTTGCTGTTGCTGGTCATACATGCCTCGTGTCAAAATCTTTCTGAGGCTGCTTAAAATGCTGGCATAACTTGCTGGTGCTTAGTGTGTTGGGAATGAACCCCGATTTCTCATTCCCCCATCGAACCAGCAAGATAGTTCAAATGTTGATTAAACTCCCAGGGGGATGCTGGAACTTTATCAACTTCAAATGCCTGACAAGGATGCTCAAACTGCTTGTTGGTAGAATCCAAATGTTGATCGACTTCCCGGCGGATGCTGGAACACACTGGGACTCCCACTCCTTCAATCCTGCCAAGCCCTGCTCGAAGCCAAAGCCGCTGGCTTTGCCCTCACCGTTTCCAAGGGAGCCAAAGTGGCCAAGCTGGCAGAACATCCCACCTGTCGTCCGCCGAAAGGTGTGGATGGAAATAAGACCTGCGCGAGGGGAGCAACTCTGGCTTCACCAAAGTAAGCGACAAAATCGCACGTTGGCGCGAAAAGAACCCTCGGAGCGCCTGCGAGCAATTCTCCCAAACGATCCCAGATTTGAGTCGCGAAACTACGCGAGCTCGGCGAGCTGGGTCCACTGAGTAAACCTGCGAACCGGCGAGAAAGCCGAGGGCGTGTTGTACCAGGAAAAGCGTTTAAGAGGCGGACTGCATTGGCAAGTCCATACGGAGTGTCGTTCGCCAGCTGCACAGCCTCAAGAGGCGAAACATGTGGTAGGGAGCACCAACCCATATGTTCCCACCTCCTCCTCTGTTCGGAAGGACCTGGTGATTTGGCATCACAAGGAGTGGATTTGAAGCAGTCATGCGTGCCGTGGCAGTCATGTGTCAGAGCGAAGAAAATGGTAATGAATGAATGGTGAGATGATGATGATGATGATGATGATGATGATGATGATGATGATGATGATGATGATGACGATGACGATAACGATAGACGATGACGATGACCATGACGATGAAGACGACGATGAAGACGACGATGAGGACGACGATGACGACGATGACGACGGTAATCATGACGACGGTAATCATGATGGTGCTGATGATGAATCTGATAATGTGCACGTGTATGATGATGCATGTTGGTACTGATGATCATGGTGCAGACAGTGATAATGGAGATGATTCACGGCAAAAGGCGATTGTGATGTTGACGAAGAGCAACATGAAGGCAACCACGGTGTTGACTCTTCTTTCATATTCTAACCTATGTTTTGGGCAATTGGCAGCTGATGGTGTGCTGCTCATCTTGCTGACATGTCGCTCATTGACCATGCATTGCTTCAATGATGTCATAACAATTATACCGTAAATTATACCCTAAGGTTGCAAGGGAGCGCGCAATTCGAGCAATCTGCGCTTCTTGGCAGACCCAGCGCCTGATTGCAAGCACTGGGCCGAAGATTTCCTGCTTCCATGCCGAAGAGCCTTCGGGCCTCAAAGCGAGTGTGTGTGTCACTCAGCTTCGCAGAATGCACGAGGCATACGCAAGCTGGATAAGATGGTGGGTGGCACATAGTAGCCTCCAAGTCAGCTGCTCATGGTTAGCTAAGAATGCAACTACGCTCTCAGGCCTTGCTGCAAATCCGAGGATAGCTCCAAGGAAACCGAATGCCTCTTACCCCCACCAGCTTCAGCCTGAGCGCAAAAACTAGGTCCTCCAGTAGAGAGGCTGGAATAAGGGTACCCTTTTTCCTGTAGTCTATTTTAGTAGGGGAACCCTCCCCCCAAAAAAGGGTAAAAGGGCACTACTGGCGGACCTAGTAAACAAACAAACAAAAAACATGGCGTGGAGTTTTGTGTCCTGTGCGGCGGCCTGCTCGATCATGTTCACCACCTTCTGCTTTTGGCCCTGCCGACTTTGGCCAGCGATCCGCCCGCATTCTCTCCGGACATTTTCAGAGCGCCTCCGACACCAGGGGGCCCATCAGCGTGTCTTGGGCCAAGGGATGGCCCACTTTGATCTTCCTGAAGTCGAAGAAGCCGGGCATCGAAAGAGACCCTGACAACAAGTGACCCCCAACTAGCCCACTAAGCGATTTCCTTGTCAATGGACGGAAAAGGGCGCCCATACTTTTGAAACAGAACCCACTTGGTGTCGACATCCGTCCTGATGGCATCAACCAATCGCTCCACCAACTTGCTCTCGAGACTCTCATGAATCAGCACACGGCTGGTTGCAGAGCCTCGGCAGCATGTAGGGGTTCTCCAAATGGGGGATCCTGGTGGCTTCCCTGCAAAGGGTCTATATTTTCAATCACTCCATGCTACAGCCCAGGAAGGGCAAGGCTCCGGCACACTTGGCCAGTGCATTGGAAAATGCCAACCAGGACCTCGGCATAAAATTCAGACTGCATGCGTTCTTCCCATTGCGAAACAAGATGGACCCAGAAGGGGCCATGTTCTGCTGAGATCTCGACCCAGTCCACAACAGCATCCAAATATTCCCCTGCGTCCTGGACATCAAACTCATGAACTCAATTGCCTGCGTCAACTGCGCACCTCAAAGATGACGAAGGCGGATTTCCCGCCAAGCTCCTTAGCCGGCCACCCTCACACATGCTGGCGGAAGCTTTTTGGGTGCTGTTCCAAGCATGTAGGGCGCAATTTGGACGCGGAAGCCTCAGAACAAGGCAATATGGCGCAAACGCAACAAGCTACAACGCACTCACAAGTACTCAGCAAACGCCTCCAGCATCTTCTGTCCAGCCATACCGCTGCCGGTAAACGACACCTGACAAAAACTGGCTGGTCTAAACCGGATCTCTGGCCCTTTTGCGGCCTTGTCTAGGGAAGCATGGTCGATGAGGTACTGCCCAGTGCTTCCTCCACCTAAGAAGCTCAGGAGTGCTTCCACATCGGTGCCACGTGCAGACTTCAGCTGTGGCTCAAATAACAGGGATCCTAAAACCCTGGCTTGTGCAGTTAAAGACATGGGCGGCCAAAAGCATGCAGCCCCTGGTCCAACCAATTCCTAGCTCACTTCAAGGCTTCAGCCGGCTGAGCTTGTGGGGCACGGCCCGGGGGGGGGGGGTCCTAAAATTGGGAAGGTAGGAATTGGGATGTGTGGGAAGTGGGGTTTTGGGGGTGGAAGATGCATTCTGAGCTGTGCACCCTCAAGGGCTTCGGGTGGACCTCCCGTGATGACGTTCAAAGCTCCTCGCACAAAACGAACACGTGGCACGAGGTTTTCCAGCACGCCCACTCATTCACTCAGATCCTGGTGGGGCACCCGCTGCTGCTACTAGCTCGCCCAGTGCACAACAAGTGAGAGAGGCCAGGGGAGATGGCTTCAAGATGACGGCACAGCCTAAGAGTCAAATCAGCAAGCAGCTATCATGCCTGGCTGCTCCTGTTTGACACTGTTGCTGTTGTTGTTGTCGTCGTTGTCGTCCTCGTCGTCGTCGTTGTTGTTGTTGCTGCTGCTGTTGTTGTTGTTGTTGTTGTTGTTGTTGTTGTTGTTGCTGTTGCTGTTGCTGTTGCTGTTGCTGTTGCTGTTGCTGTTGCTGCTGCTGCTGCTTGTGCTGTTGCTGTTGCTGTTGCTGTTGCTGTTGCTGTTGCTGTTGCTGTTGCTGTTGCTGTTGCTGTTGCTGTTGCTGTTGCTGTTGCTGTTGCTGTTGCTGTTGCTGTTGCTGTTGCTGTTGCTGTTGCTGTTGCTGTTGCTGTTGCTGTTGCTGTTGCTGTTGCTGTTGCTGTTGCTGTTGCTGTTGCTGTTGCTGTTGCTGTTGCTGTTGCTGTTGCTGTTGTTGTTGTTGTTGTTGTTGTTGTTGTTGTTGTTGTTGTTGTTGTTGTTGTTGTTGTTGTTGTTGTTGTTGTTGTTGTTGTTGTTGTTGTTGTTGTTGTTGTTGTTGTTGTTGTTGTTGTTGTTGTTGTTGTTGTTGTTGTTGTTGTTGTTGTTGTTGTTGTTGTTGTTGTTGTTGTTGTTGTTGTTGTTGTTGTTGTTGTTGTTGTTGTTGTTGTTGTTGTTGTTGTTGTTGTTGTTGTTGTTGTTGTTGTTGTTGTTGTTGTTGTTGTTGTTGTTGTTGTTGTTGTTGTTGTTGTTGTTACTGTTGTTGTTGTTACTGTTGGCTGTTGGCTGTTGGCTGTTGGCTGTTGGCTGTTGGTTGTTGGTTGTTTGTTGTTTGTTGGTTGTTGGTTTTTGATTGTGGGTTGTCGGTTGTCGGTTGGTTGGTCGGTCGGTCGGTCGGTCGGTTGGTTGTTGTTGGTCGTGTGTCGTCTGTTGTTGTGGTTGTGGTTGTGGTTGTGGTTGTGGTTGTGGTTGTGGTTGTGGTTGTGGTTGTGGTTGTGGTTGTGGTTGTGGTTGTGGTTGTGGTTGTGGGTGGTGGTGGTGGTGGTGGTGGTGGCTGTGGTGGTGGTGGCTGTGGTGGTTGTTGTGGTTGTTGTGCTTGTTGTGGTTGTTGTGGTTGTTGTGGTTGTTGTGGTTGTTGTGGCTCTTATTCTTCCACTTCTTCTTCTCCTCCTTCTTCGTCTTCTTCTCCTTGTTCAAGTCGTTCTTGTTGTTCGCGCTGTTGTTGTCGTCGCTGTTGGAGGCCGCAGCGCGGTGGTCTGTTGAAGAGATGTGTTGCTGCTGCTGCTCTTTGGCAACATAATCCAACATGCTCGAATCAGCACTCCAAGAATAGCCAGGTGCCCCACCAGCAGCAAGAGCGGGAGCAACCTTGAGAACCTGCAACACGCCACATGCTTTGCTCTGGAACACAAGGGGCCCTGTTGGGTGTCGTACTGCTTGCATCAGTGGAAAGTTCCAGGGTGTGATGCACCTGGCATTCGGATGGTCCCAAGCTCTCAAGCTTCTACAGCTTCCGCATAATCGCTCATCAGTTTGTCCCAAACATGTTCGCGGCGCACCCCACCACGCCAAGAGGCTCAATCTCTGTCCTACGCGGGTCTCAACTCAATCCAATCACGGCCAAAACAGCAAGATGCACCTGGCAGCAAAATCAGCTGCATCTCCATCTCTCAGAGCTATCGCCTTGGCCTTCATCTCATGCGGCGTGACCTGTCACGCCACATGCTTTTGGTTTGCTGGGGCCCAACACTTGGTCGCTTCCCTGCAACTTCGGGTCTCATCCCCTTGACTTTGTCTGCTCAATCTGATTTTATATCTTGGTCCATCTCAAGCTGAATTTGCTGCTTCAGTGCAGGACCAGCCTCAGCATAATAGTCAAAGGTGTCAGCACAAACGCCCATATCCCCTTGACCTTGGCGATGATGTTGCAAATAAACATGCAAGCAATACATACATGCAAACGAATCATACGCGGGTCCCGTGAGCTTCATGCTTTCTGCAAACGGCTTGCCGCAGTCTCGGCTTTCTATCACCTGAGCAAGGTACATGCCCAACGCAATTCCAGCCGCGATTGCTCAAATAAGGAGCAAACGCACAGGGCATCACAAACCTGGCTGGAACAATGCACATGTGGCCATGGGTCAAAACCCCGTACCCCCAGTGAACATCCCAATCCCCACTAAAATAGACTAAAATGGGTGGTGCACCTATCCCAAAATGGTACCATTGGTTTTGAACCATGGCCATGTGAGTCGTTCGGAAGGCTGGCTACAAGTGCGAAGTCGCCTCTGCGGTTCTCAGAGATGCCGCGACCCGCTTTAGGATCGTAGCTCTAGCCTGGCTCGCTGCATGGCGGTCTCTCTTTATAGCTTGGGGTTGTTTTTGAGGGAAACCAAAGGGACACCAACCAATTTGCGGGGTCCCTAAGAAAAGGACACACGCATAGTGGGCCTCTTTTCTGCAAAAGCAGTTTGCTTTCCATTGCATGGCTGTGGGCCGATTTCGGCCTTCGCGGGACCACGCAGCTCACCGAGTTCATCTTTTGGGCTGTTTGAAATGGAGGGTTGGCCAATCCGATTTTTCCTAATCCCTTTTGGGAAGCCGCTAGGGGACCGGTTCCTTGCGTAAAGGTAAGGACTGAGGATTGCCTTTGAACAGCCCAGCCTGTGGAATCTTCCCTGGCATCCACACGAAATGTCTACCATTCTCTTGAATCCGGGGCGTCACTTGAGCTCCTGCTCTTCCCCGGTTCTGAACTGGAGCTTGCCAGTCAGAAAGGAGAGTCATAAATGCCGCTAGTAAGGACAAACGCCTTGCGAGCGGGCTTTTGTGACTGGAGAGTTACCCAGCAGTTGGCAAAGGGCTCAGGTTAATCGATGTGTGTTGTGGTTCATAGAACAACACATATAACTGGCAAATATTGGTGGGCACCCACGCGGTCTGCAAATACATATATGCATGTGTTTGGTCATATATATATATATATATACTATGTCCATTGCCAATATTGCACGGATTTGAGCACGTCAAATGATCGCTCTCATGTTAATGTCCTGCCACACGGCCACACAAGGATGCTCTCTTTGGCACAAGCTTGACATCTTGATACCCATGTTGACTCCTCTCAAGGTATTGACCACCCGCTTGGGATGGTTTCTAAAGGGCACTGACACCCACACCATTCATCGATGCTCACTTGATGCCATCCAAGCTCGCAAAGTGGGCATCCGCAGGGGTGGGCAGCTGGGCTACAATTGAAGAGGCTTGATACGCCAGCACTCCCTACACATCAACCTCTGACAGGTGATTCCTAGATGTGGCTGGCAGGCAGGCATCGTTCGCGAGACAACAAAGATGCACTCCACGCGAGCATGCTCCTCCATCTTGCAGTCTTTGTACTTGGCAATTCTGTGCTCATTTGGTTCACAGACTGGAGCTGCGTGTTCCCGTCTCATTCATCACCCTGGGCAAGACCCTAAGCGCAGTTCTCCTCCGAAGCCAGATTGCGGCACCTGTATCGATGAGCGCACCTCTGCAACACGCCTCTGGCCGTGGCCCAAACGATCGTATCCAAATCTGTTCCGCTTGGATGGGTTGAATCTGCCTCTTGCCAAGGCTCGCATCTCACGTGTCTAATTGCCTGCGCAAACCGTCTGAAGGTCTCCTACAAAATCCGTGCAAGCGAAACTTATCTGAGCATTGTTCAAAACCAATTGACTAATGGCGCCAGCTGCTGCTTCCGCGAAACCTTCTGCACGTCTTGCATGACCACGGGTTTTGCTGAGGTAGGTCCAGGTTCTCAAGTGTTCTCCCAAACCACGTTCGAACAGCTTCCGCGGCGCTGCCTTTGAGTCTAGCTCTCGAAGCTCACTTTGGCAGCTCCAGCTCTCACATCGCACATTCTTCAGCACAAGTGCGGTAAGCAAAGCATCCCCAAACTAGAAGCTCGTTACAGCATCAAACTAGAGCTCACGCAACCCACGTTGTTTTCTTACGCTGAAGCATGCTACAAGAACCGAATCTGAAATCTTCACTTGAGGAGGTTGCACGCTGCTCATCTGAAATTATTGCTTCGATCTCTTTGTGGATGTGTCCCCTTTTAGGGGGCTGTCAAAACACGATTCAACAGCGTGTAGGAAGCACCCGTACCAACGTTCGTGTCGCCTCCGGATCCAGCTGAGGCCAGCCATCGCTGTCAAAACATCGCCTGGAGCTTCTCCGAATCGCTTGGTTTGGCTGTCGTTTTGGAGTTGGTGGTTTTAAAGGGAAGTTAACCTCTTTCCAACAATCATGAAAGTGGACAGGAGAGTTCCCCACAAGGAGTGTAGTCTTTCAAATTCTCCTGTCAGCTTCCATGATTGTTGGAGGGAGGGTAAACGGACATAGATAGGTTTGATGCACACACACACACAACCGACCAAGGGATGCAGACTAAGAGGTGCCTCGAAGATCGAACTGCGCGATCTACATCTTGGGCTGATGCATGTGCGACGCTGGCCTTAGTTTCAGCTGTTGATCCCACATCAATCAATCCCAGTTTATTCATACCGTTAAACCAAGGGGGGGTGGGGGTTGTTCCCCTCCAAAAGTGGGCTAATTCCCCACATTTCACCCCGGGACACCCCGCTATTCAGTAAACTGGGGTTGTTTAATGAGTGCTCAACGTTACTGGACTATTCATGTATATTAGAAACTTCCAGTGCGACAACCACAGAACTGCGAGCTGCAGACTTGTGCAGCACTTCAAACATAATCGACGAATCTCCGAAACAGGATGAAACGAGGCGTTTTCTCGAGCTGACTTGGCCTCGAGTAAGAGCGCACGCTCAGCAGTCCCAAGCTGCGCACAAAGGGCTTGCCATCTGCGGGTGATAGAACAGGCAGGCGATGCCCACCTTCCGCCTGCAGAAGATTCTCAGTGACTCTAGCGTATTGAGCTATAAGGGAACCACAAGACGCTGGCTTGTCCCACTCATCAATCCAATGCTTGCCATGCATGCGTCTGTCAAGATCAGGGGCCTCTTCTTGGACTCCCTTGAAAGGCTGGTCAACATGATCGTTGACGCACCCCAAGTGATCGCAGAGGCAGCCTCCACGTACTTGTTGTCGATAAACAAAGAGCTGGTCCGAGCAATCATCTCCTCAGCCTTGTCCATCGCCTGCGGCAACACTGAGCACGTCTTACAGTTCAGCTGCCAGCTCCTGCCTCCTTCGATGCGGCTAGGCCAGCACATGATCTGCACATGTGGCAAGATCCATGCAGCTACCGAAAAAGCCTAGCACTCGTGGCAATGGCACCGGCCTGGCCATGGCTCGGCGGCTGCAGGTCAGCCCCCGGCCTACGAGCATGCCGAGCCTTCCCTATCTCAATGTTAAAGACTTTGAGCCATACTAAGCTGCAGCTTCAGAAATCTTACATTCCGCAACAGCGGCCTACCAAGTTCAACCTGTGGCAAGCATTCCACAACAATCCAGCTGCCTTGTGGCACTGCTACCAAGCCGGTTCCAACCGCTGCGAATCTTTTGCCCATGGGATGGGTCTGCATGTGCCCCGCGGCTCAGCTTCGACACGCGTAGCGCATCGTCTGCCAGGGGCATCCTCGGTCCTCCGGTCCTACTGCACCGCAGCTCCATGGCATCAGCATGGCTTTCTGCTCGACCAGTGCTTCTCTCGTGGTCCTGTGGGTCGATTTCTCAACACCTCTGTCCATAAAACTGCAAAGAAAGCTCATAGCGAGCTCATACACCCATGACAACCCAGAGAAGCTGCATGTAACATCACGAGAAGCAACATTGCAGCAAACCCATACAAAATCACTGGAAAGGCCTAAGTGCTCTGAGCAAAGCCAGCACATTTACAAATCTTGTTCAACGTGTGCTTGTGTGTGTGTGTGTGGGTAAGCGCGCGCGCGCGACTGGGCAATTTGTTTTGGTGCAAACTCCTTGTCCACCTGTTTTGATGTTGTGTAGTCTGGCTGGCCTTTTATGTTTCGCCCTGTAAGTTGCTGCAACACTTATAATCGAAAGGGGTCCAGCAAGGGGGGTCCTGTGCAGGTCTGCCGAGCAGCAGCATGTTGGTCTTTATGCCTGAATGAGAATCACCAAGTCTACACAAAGCCGCTGAACATAATTTAAGTCCTACTCTGCATCCGAAGTTGAGTTTTGCAAAGGCTCAGACGCTGAGGTTGGACTGTTGAGCGGCCGGAAGGTTTGCAAAGTCATCTCCTCAGCCTTTGCAAGCCTGTCATGCTGGGCTTTGCTGGCTGCAGGTTGTAATTACTTCCGATGATGACAACAGCTTGTTGCAATGTACCCAAGCATTCAATTTAGTGAGGCTGCGGCAGGACATGGGCCGCCACTAGTGACAATTCATACAGCCCGAGGATGCTACCTGCTTCTGTCCCCGGGGAAGCTCTTGGCGAAGCTCTGTCCGGCTTTTTGAGTTAGGGCCGAATAGAATTCGGGCGCTGCCGTTCTATTCGCGGTCACTAGGCTGCTGTGGCTCCCCCTGGATTCTTGAGCAGGGCACATCCAATATGCTGGAGAGTGCACAACACAAATCTAAGGGTGGACGAGCTGACAAAAGCACGGGGATCTTGAAGACACAAACAATACCGTGGCCCCCCTTCCCCCCAAGCTGCCTGCTGATTGAGTAGGCCGCAGTTGTGATCTTACTCCTGTTCATCAGCCTCAGCCAGTCAGTACTTTCATCAGTCACGAAACATGGTTGCACTTCCGTGCTTCTCTCTGGCGTAGCTCTGATCACACTGGCAAAGAGGCACATGGCCAGAAAGACTCCTTTCCGTGGGTCAAGTTTCACTGCTTGAGTGTGCAAGGCAACAGATGGCAGAGCTATGCACAAGTATGTACAATTGAGATTCCTCTCTCATTGTTTCGATGTTGCATCAAATTGAGCACAAGCAAAAGTTACTACTCTCAAAGTCGAGCCAGTGATCTCTGGAAAAGTGGTTTAGCCACTCCGCAGAAGATCCATCGGCCAGCCAGCTTTCGAAGCTTTTCAAGCTCCAAGCTGGACACCTGCTACCTTGTTGCGCTCGGATGCCACCTCTGGCGAAAGCCTCAGGTCCGCTGCACGGTTTCTGGGAGTGTTTGGCTGTGAATCCAACGTCGATTTTCATGAAAGCCATGCCACAAAGTTTGAGAGCAAGTGCAGTGCTTTGTCTAGACTCCGAGTTGTGCTGCACTCTTGCGAGGACATAGCTATCCACAATGTACTGTTACAGGTTGCCAGTATGAATGCTGGAATGACCAACTCAGGCACTGGTGGTTGATGACTCGCAAGTCTTCAGTCAAGGCTCTCGGGCGTTTCGTACATGCCCTTCACTCGCGAGTTCGTGGGATCGAAGGGCGCCTTGCACCATTTCACGAGCTGCAAGTACAAATAGCACCAGTTGCTAAATATAGGGTGCCTGTAGTATTGAGCTGGTACCTTTTTCTGGTGGTTTTAAAGGGAAACCAAAGGGGAAGCCACCATTTTGGGAGTCCCCGAAAGAAACCAACAAACACACCCGCATGCGCCCTTGCCATAAGCAACGCTAAAGCAGCCTTGAAGCCCACGCAAATTGACTCTTCAACCCCAACCCAAACCTGTCCTAAATTCAGCATTATTCTTGTTACCGTGCCCCAAACCAACCCCACACCAACCCTAAACCATCCCTAAACCCACCTCGAATCCTTGGGCTGGGATAAGGTTAGTTGTGGGTTGACTGGGAGCAGGGCCGTTTTTCCGGGCAGGTCTGCGGTTTAGGGTGTAGGGCTAGCTAGCATGGCATGATTGGCGTTCTTTCGATGTTCTTTGGCGTGACTTGCAACCGCGAGGGATGTGCTCCTTCGGATCTCATTCCCAATTGTCTGCAGTTTCAGACCCTTAAAACCTGATCTCCGCACGCAACAATTTTGCAACAACAGTGCTGGAAACACAACCGCGCTGGCGATAGCACTGGCGTGCTCAAACGAAGGGACACGCGCACGCCCGGCAAGGCGCTAGCATCTCTTTGTTCGCCATCTGTGTGTCTGTGTGTCTGTGTGTCTGTCTCTCTGTGTCTCTGTCTCCGTGTCTCTGTCTCCGCGTCTCCGCGTCTGCGTGTCTCCGTGTCTCCGTGTCTCCGCGTCTCCGCGTCTCTCCGTGTCTCCGTGTCTCTGTCTCCCCATATTCTCTCTGCTTCTCTGTATGCGGATTGTGCGCGTGTCCGCGTGCACGTGTGCGCGTGCACCTGTGTCGGTGCAAAAAGGCAATATCAGAATCGCCCGCCATCTCGGCACCAACAGCCATTTCAGCACAACTGGCAAATGGCAAATTAAGAAACATTAACAATACCGGAGCGAGCGCAAAAAAGCCAGTCACATTATCAGGCCTCACTCGGAGAAATGGTAGAATCAGCAAATCTAGAGGCACGGGCGTTGCGTTGCTTTTGCTGCTGGACACATGCCCTGGCCAAATTTCTTTTCTTGGATGGTAATGACTCCCTTTAGGAACTTATTAAAGGAGTATGACAATTCCTCTCCAAACATTTGGTTGCCTTTCCAGAAGAGAAACCAAGAAGAAGCCCACCATTGAGGGGGGGGGGCTGGGAATGTCCCCCTTTTAGGACACGCCCAAAGTCGCGTTCTTCCCACAGTCTCAGGGCCTTAAGATGCAGCGTGGCCGAGTGCTTCTCGCCTTTGTCGCCGATTTGCCATACTCCAGCCTCGAGCCATTTGTTGGTGATCTTCGCCTCGGTCCTGGAGAACAAAGCGCTTGGCTTGGGAATCACTAGAATAAGTAGGGAACAAATGGCTGTGGGTCAAAAATAGGTACCCAAAATGGAACCCTGGTAAATGGAAACATGGACTTAAAACCTGCGGTTGGAATTCCCCACGAGGGGGAGTACTCGGAATAATGAGGAAACACATGAATCTGGGCATCCATCAAAGGGCACGCCATATAGGGCATATTTTTTCTTCATGCGAGCTTCGGGGGGGGGGGGGGGCTTAGAAAATGGCTTGCAACCCAAAGGGGTTCACAGGCTCAGTGAGTGTTGGCTTCTTTCGCCCAATACCTGGAACCACTCTGGACACACTCTTCGTTGAGAGGGCGGCCTACATCGCAGAAACGATTGGACCATGCGGATGTGTAACTGTCTCGATTCGTTTCGACATGTGCGCCTTGCCTCGGACAGTCGATGTAGCCGTACGCGATGGATCTCCCAACGGTGTGTCCGAAGGCAGTGGAGCGCACGTAGCCTACGCATTCGCCGTCTCGCCACATACTCTCGGCTCCATGAAGAGGGACACTGGCATCATCCACCACCAAGCAAACCTTGAAGGGACTCTCTGCAATCAGTTCTCCAGAGACGGAAGGAAACCCAAAAGGAGAAAACTAGTTAAAAGTTGCTGTCTGGAGAAGAGACCAGCTTTCTCTGCAAGCCCTGGGCACGCTGCCGTTCAAGAGCCTCACGCCCAAGAAACATTGGGGCATCAGGGCCAGTTCGCTTCAGCTTTGAGAGAACTGTGAAGCCTATCCCAGCTTCAAGAGGAGTGTCGCGATTGCTGAGGTCAGCATGCCAGTGCCGGAGATTCTTCTCTGCAGACAGGCTGTCAATGGCCCGGTAGCCTGCATCGCGAACCAGGATGCCATTCTCCTGGGAGAGCTTTGCTCCCGCCGCGTGGACAGCTCGATATACATCAACAGCTGCCTCAGAGGGCACGTGGAGTTCGAAGCCCAACTCTCCAACAAAGGTGAGGCGAAGCGACAAGAGCTTGGTGCCGGCAATGTTCAACCATCTGCCTGAGGAGAAGGGGAAGGCATCGTTCTCCATGTCTACCTCCGTCAGAGACTGGAGCAACTTGCGGCTGAATGGACCTTGCACAGAGATGAGGGTCATAGAACCGCTGTGGTCGTCAATACGTGCGTTGAAGCCACCATCTTGCAGAACTTTTCGGATCCAGGCCAGATCTTTTGTCGCGGTGTTGCCGCCGGCAGCAAAGTAGTAGTAGTTGTTGCCATCCTCGTTCAACTTTGTGACTGTCAGGTCTGCTTCCACACCCCCTCGCGAGTTGCACAGCGGTGTGTAAGCAACCGAGCCCACCGACCTTCCTTCCATGTCGGCACCACACAAGTACTGCACTGCCTTGTCAGCGTCAGGTCCCCTCAAGAAAAACTTCCCGAAGTAAGATTGATCAAAAATGGCAACACCTTCGCGGGCTGCTCGGCACTCCTCGGCAACGATGTCGTGGCTGGAGGGCCAATTGAAGGTGAGTTCCCCTTCGATCAGGTCCAAATACTTGTGCTCCGCATGTCTTGGAACATCTGGATGGTCTGTCTCTCCCAAGCGCCAGGCACCTTCTTCATAGGCGCCGTAGAAGTCATAGTCCTTGACCTCCACTGAGCCGATCAAAGACGCATCAAACCAGCCCGGCCTTTCGAATCCGTGCCGCGCTTGATAAACGCAGCCGCGGCCCAGCAGCTCATCGTACAAGGCGGACTTCCGGTTCCCGCGCCCAGCCAGGGCCTCGTCGTGGGGGAAGACCACGGCGTAGGTCTTGGCGTAGCTTTCGTGGGTTCGGTCCCTGACCCACCGCGCATCCCCCACGCTGTCCGGATGAAACCGCGCGCAGTCAAAGCTGAACAGGTCCACCTCCGGCGAACCCGTCAAAATCCACTTGGTCAGCTCCCGGCCCACTCCTCCGCCCAGCATCATGCCCATGGAGTTGAAGCCACAGGCATGGTACAAACCTTGAAGTCCCGGATGTGGACCCATCAATGGCTTGTGGTCTGGAGTGAAAGACTCCGGGCCGCAAACTGTGGACTTGATGCCAGTTTCCTCTATGATAGGGCAACGTTGCATGTGGCCAGCCAAATTTTGTCCAAAGGTATCATAGTCCAGTTCAAACAAGCCGAAGGCAAAGCCAGGATCGACATCAGGCCAGAACTCTGGGTTTTGCTCATAGCCGCCAATTGCCAGTGAGTCGCCCTGTGTTTTCAAGTAGACACTCAAATCGTGATCTCTCACATTGGGCAGTCCACTGTGCATGCCTGCGATGGGCTCTGTCAGCACCATGGCGTGCTTCATTGCTCTCAAAGGGATTTCCACTTTGGCCATGGCGGCCACTTCGTTCGCCCAAGCACCGCAAGCGTTGACAATTGTCTTGGTCTCAATCCTTTGGCCGCAGCTTGTAAGGACTGCTTGGATGCGCCTTGAGCTGGCCCCTCCAGCAGTTGCGTAGTCCTCAACCTCAATGCCACTCACCCCAACGTTCTCATAAATGCCACCGCCGATTTTTCGTGCGGCTTTGGCGTAAGCATTGCAAATGCCCGTGGGATCTATGGTTCCATCTCCGGGGGACCAAACACCTCCGTAGATGTCATCCACGCGGAGCAAGGGATGCACCTCTCCAAAAATTGGATTAAGGCTGCCTTGGGACGTTCAGAGTGAGACCAAAAGCAACCCAATCCATCGTAGGCGACCCACCCCCTTGTCGGGACCTTGCAATATTGTTCCTTTGCAGTCTTACATTTTGGGAACCCGCCTTCTTCACTTCCTCTGGGGAAAGGACATGGCTTTCAATGCCAAAGTACTTCCCCGTCTCGGCAAAGCGCTTGTACTCGGCGAGCCGCTCTGCGTTGGTGCCGACAAATAATCCCCCGTTCTCTGTCCAACTGGCAATCTCCGTCTCCTCTTCGAGCTTCTTACACATCTCCCCTCGGTCGCACGTGCAAATGCACACTCGAACACTCGTGTAGGTTTCTAAGAGGGCCCCCAAACCACTATCCACAACCACTGTACCAAGTCGCTACCGTTTTTCCATGGACGTGATCTTGTTTCTGAGACACTTTCTGAGCCTGAGACGTGAGTATGCGTTCAGCTCAATATCTGCATCTGACGGCCGCAGGCGCCATAGCATACCAGCAGAGTGCCATGTCCTGAGGCCATTTTCTCAAAGCAAGAGGCTCGGCCATGCCTCGAGAAGTCCACGGGTCTTCCTTTTGGCTGGGCTTTTTAATGGCACCTACAATGAATTCAGGGTACCCTGAAGCAAAGAAACACCTACATGTTTTGATTCGTTTTTGGAGCCCCCCGCAACGTGGAAACTCTTTGTCTGAGGTCTCCGCGTGCCAGCTGTCAGCTGATGCCGCTCCAGCAAGACCGCATTGACACCCTGAGAGAACCGGCAAGCTGTTTGAGACAAATCTGAGTAGCTCGTCTTGGTTCTTTGAGCCGTTTTGGGGGTTGGTCAGGAAACCAAAAGGACACCACAAAAATGGGGGCATCAACAAAAAGACAGACCGAAGCTTCTGGCCTCTTTTCGGAGATGGTATAATGTCGACCTGAGATCGATCTGAGCAATATGCATTGACTTATTTTCCTCACACGAATGGTCGGAATGATAAGACCTTGACGTTCCAATGGATCCACCACCAATTACAACGACATCCGCCTGCGAAGGGAGCTCCTGTGAGCCTCACGAATGCTCGAGTCTCCGGTCTGAACCCCAAGCTCGAAAAGCCTAAGGTGCAGACTGGAAGAGTGCCACCTGCATTGCATGGCGGCTCGCATTGACATGGTCCGAGTTGGACAAACACCACTCAGCATACACGTCTGACCGCTTTTTGGACAGCAAGTTTACAAAGGCATGGCAAGGAAACCGCTGTCCTTGCTGAACACCAACGACGAACAACCAAAGCTGGGGTAAGGCGACAAGGACCAGAAGCTTCGGTTCAAAGACCAATCCCAACAGCATGCCGGTGTATGTGTTCCGGGTTAAGAATGACTCGAGTGGCCTAGAGAGAGAGAGAGAGAGAGAGAAATGCTATGAGACTGTCTTTTCATACACTGAGCACTGGAGTTGTGGTTCCAAGCGCTCCCATAAATTGAACCTGCCTGCGAGCAGAAGCTCTGGACAACACAGAGGCCAATCTTCGCGGGTAGCTGGAGGCCATTCCTGTTCGAGGAGCACAAATGACCAGGGACAAACTGAAGTGATGTTAAAACATGGGGTACGGGTTGAAATTGAACCACCAGGAATTGGACCGCAGGTTTTCGTCCATTCCATTTACCAGGCTAACCCATTTTGGGGTCACCCTGTTTTGACCCGCGGCCACATGAGAGTTCAATGCAGTGGGTTTGAGCCCTGCCAGGCCTGCAGTTCGCTAAGGTGGGATGGTGGGGCCTCCTTGAGCCATCAACATGGACAACCTTCGGAGCCGCAAGGCCGGAGTGGCCAAAGAAAACATGGCCATCTGGAAGCAAGTCGAAGCACAGCATTTGAGTCAGAGATCAAAACCTGGTTTTGTATAATGGCCTACCCAAAAAAGGCGGCTGCACACGTTTCTGGGTGGGATTGTATCCACCCGGGTTTGAATTGTGGCTCATTTGATATTCGTCTGCTTCGCCAGTCAAGCAAATATGAAAACGGCAAAAGGGTTCAAAGGGCATCGTCACTTTTGCGCCAGCAGGTCCAACATCTCCTTGTGCCTCTCTGCGTAGTCCAGCGGGGAGTAGCCCATTTGGTCTGTGCAGGTGGCTTCAGCACCTGCATCAAGCAACAGCTGTACAGCGGGAAGATGTGCGTCCCACGTCAACGCAATCTTCTCCAACGTGGCATCTCTTTCCTAGGAAAGTCGAGACACTCAGCTCCTACAATGTAATGCCCCTCCCCTTACCCCTCCCCAGGACCACGTTTCAGACCATTGCGGGGGCGGGACACAGTTGCGTAAAAACATTGGGGTGTTCGATTCCCCCCGGGTCCGTTTTTTTAGAAAAGATCTTAGGGAGGAAAAGGGAGAAGATCTGGGAAAAGGCCTTAGGGGGGAAAGGGGGGAAAGGATCTCAACCGGGAAGGGGGGGGGGAAAAGATCTTGGGGAGGAAAAGCGAGAAGATCTCAGGGGGGAAAGGCCTTAGGCGGGAAAGGGGGAAAGGATCTCAACAGGGAAAGGGGGAAAAGATCTTAGCGAGGAAAAGGGAGAAGATCTCGGGGGGGAAACGCCTTGGGGGAAAGGGAGGAAAGGATCTCAACAGGGAAAGGGGGGAAAAGATGTTAGGGAGGAAAAGGGAGAAAATCTCAGGGGGGGAAAAGGCCTCAGGGGGAAAAGGGGGGGAAAGGATCTCAACAGGGCAAGGGGGGACAAGATCTTAGCGAGGAAAAGGGAGAAGATCTCAGGGGGGGAAAGGCCTTAGGGGGGAAAGGGGGGAAAGGATCTCAACAGGGAAAGGGGGGAACAGATCTTAGGGAGGAAAAGGGAGAAGACCTTGGAAGGAAAAGACCTTAGGCGGGAAAGGGGGGAAAGGATCTCAACAAAAAAAGGGGGGGACAGATCTTAGGGAGGAAAAGGGAGAAGACCTTGGGGGGAAAAGGCCTTAGGCGGGAAAGGGGGGAAAGGATCTCAACAGGGAAAGGGGGGAAAGATCTTAGCGAGGAAAAGGGAGAAGATCTCGGGGGGGAAAGGCCTTAGGGGGGAGAGGGAGGAAAGGATCTCAACAGGGAAAGGGGGGAAAAGATCTTAGGGAGGAAAAGGGAGAAGATTTTAGGGGGGGGAAAGGGTTTAGGGGGGAAAGGGAGGACAGGATCTCAACAGAGAAAGGGGGCAAAATATCTTAGGGAGGAAAAGGGAGAAGATCTGAAAAGGCCTTAGGGGGGCAAGGGGGGGAAGGATCTTAGGGGGGAAAAGATCTAGAGGAAAAGGGAGAAGATCTAGAAAGGCCTTAGGGGGCAGGGAAAGCATCCCAACAGGGAAAGGAGGCAAAGGATCTTAGGGAAAAAAAGGGAGAAGATCTCAGCGGGGGGAAAGGCCTTAGAGGGGAAAGGGCGGAAAGGATCTCAACAGGGAAAGGTGGGAAAGAAGATCTTAGGGAGGAAAAGGGAGAAGATCTCAGGGGAGAAAAGGGGGGGAACGGGGGGAAAGGATCTCAACAGGGAAAGGGGGGGAAAGATCTTAGGGAGGAAAAGGGAAAAGATCTCGGGGGGGGAAAGGCCTTAGGGGGGAAAGGGGGAAAGGATCTCAACAGCGAAAGGGGGGCAAAGATCTTAGAGGGGAAGGGGACAATTTGAGAATCTATTTGGCCGCTTCGGAGCGCCTTATTTTCTTGAGCCAAAACATGTCAGTAGTCTCAACTGTACAACTGTATATGACAACATGCGTATTGGGCTACATATTTCAACACTCCTCCTTGCTGGAGGGTGCTTGATCACCCGCACAGCAACTATACAGTGCGGTAGTCGGAGCCTGGACCAGGGCCTTACGAATCTAGAAGACTCATCTGGCCTTTACTCTTGCTTTGAAGAAACACAAATCCGGAACGATTCATTGCGTCCTTCATTTGGGCTCCGGGCACTGACTTTGTCAGCACATCAGACCTGTTCCGCTTGCCTGGTATGTGTTCTACCTTTAAATGGTTCATCGCCGCACGTTCCTGTAACCACAGATAACGAGTTTGAATGTGGCGTGCCTTTCCCAGGCCTACTCTATTAACCGTGCCTTTGGCTGCGGTTGCATCAGACTCTACTAGAACCTCTACCTCAACTCCAAAGTCTTGAAGGAGGGATTGAAGTCCTAATCCTACAGAACCGCCTTTCACTAAAGCGTAATACTCACTCTCTCCAGTGCTCAATGCTATCGTCGACTGGACGTTGCTTGAGTGCTTCAGTGTATGGCTACCATAGAGGGCAACCATGCCTGTAGTGCTTTGCCTAGTGACAGCGTCTCCTGCATGGTCAGAATCAACCTGTATACGGACCTTCGAAGGTTTGGCTTGTCTCCCAAACACTTGACAAAGATCAGGATACTTCAGCAAATACCTGCACAGTCTCTTCAGGTCTTGCATCGCCGCCTCGGTTGGGGTGACCATCTTCCTTGAAAGATTCTTCACAGCGTGCGAAAGATCAGGACGATCTTGACTGAGGTACGCTGCTCGCATCACACTCGACCTATAAAGTGAAGCTGCTTCTCGTGCCAACGGAGGGCTGTTAGGTCCAACAGCTGCTGCTCCACGGACTTCTTGATGTCTGGGGTCTCAGTGCCCTTCGCGTTCACCATTCCCAGATGTCTCACCAAAAGTTCCACATGACGGCGGTCAGGTTCCAAGAAAACCGCTGATTGGCCTTCGTGCATGCCAATGCGGATCAGACGATTCAAGAAATGTGCTGCGCGATCATCTCCATCCTCGTCTCCCAGCAATCCGAGCCGTTTCAGCTCGTAGGCACTCCTTAGAGTGGAATCCAGCTCATCCAAAGCTTCTTGATCACCAAGCGCAAGAAAGTCGTCTCCATGAACCAACACTCTGCACCCTGTGCTCGGCTTGTACAAGCAGGAACCATTGCTGCGGCCACGCTGAAACCCATGCTTCAAAAGAAGTTGGGTATAATGGTCTTGCCATATTGCTGGCGCGTCTTGGCAACCATACATGCTCTTCTCCAACAAACCACAGAAGCCTTCTTCTGCGTCTTCTGGTGGAAGCTCCACATATATGCGTCGCTTCGGAACTCCATAAAAGTGCGCTCGACTTATGTCCCAGAGACCGAGCTTCAGTCTCCGGCCCTTGGCTGACACCCGGTCTGTTGCCCAGGCACTCAGCAAGTAGCGCATTGCCTCCAACGGCGCCGTTGACGAGAACAGGAGGTTCTGCGGCAACTGTTCTTCCGGCTTCTTAGCTGCCTTAATTTCACGGGCAACTAATCTAGACCGGTAGTTGGGCTTTTCAGGATCTCCTTTGTTCGTGTCTAACCATCTCACCGCGATTGGACGAAGTCCCTCTGCGTAGCACCTTCCGGTAAACTCCTTGCTTCTTGAAGTAGTCCATCTCAAGAGTTCTGGCCTTCTTAACTTCTTCCGCTGGTAGAAGTCCTCCATTCACATCATCCCAGTACTCTTCAATGTAGTCTGCTGGAACAAAGGGTTCCTCACAGATTGGCCCTGATGTATTCGACTCCATTGAGTTAAGCTCACCCTTCTGTACAAGATAAGCTTTGACTGTCCGAAGGACAGCTTTGACCAGCGCAAGTGGGTACCTGGCGGCCTGTTTGGCAATTCCACCAATAAGGTGTACATGCCTGTGCCAGGGATCTTTCCCTGCCTTGTTGCTGCACTCACCTTCCAAGAGCTCAGCAAGCTCCCGGCTGTTAGTGAGCCAACCGGTCTCCTTTCTCACATAGCCTGTGCCTTGAAGACCACGGCGGTCTGTCGCCATCATCTCCCATCGGCACATCGGCCCTTGGACCAAATATGTGTCCGGGCGATCCGTCAGTTCCTTGACCTCAGGATCTTTCCACGAAGTGGCACTCCAGGGCACCTCGTGTAAGAACAGGCGTCCTGCATCCA
This sequence comes from Effrenium voratum, assembly GCA_963377175.1. Classification (NCBI taxonomy): domain Eukaryota; class Dinophyceae; order Suessiales; family Symbiodiniaceae; genus Effrenium; species Effrenium voratum. The sequence continues at coordinate 235,778 of CAUJNA010000134.1, read as the reverse complement.
GCTGCTTCCTATAGAAGCTGCATGAGTTGTGCAAATGCTCCAGCGCTTCATCCATACGGATCTTACGTTGATCCGGGCTGACCCTGTACTTGTTGATGCTCTGCAAGTGGCTGAATTGATCACACGGCGGACTCCCAGTCAGTAGTACTGGTTCGTCGCGATCAATCAATTGGTTTACGGCCTCGACGTCTTCTGGCCTCCCAGAACGAACCGTCGGGTTTAGCCTCCTCAAGGTCAACTGCGAAACCAGGCTTTAAACCAAACCTTAGAGAATCTTGCTGGACTGTACACTTCCATGATGTGTACTGCGCTTAGCTCGCAGCTTATGTTGGCTAGAGTCTCAATTTCCACTGACGAGATCTCTACCTCCTGCTGCTCATAGACCTGCTTGATTCTCCTCTCGATCATCCTCTTCACCACCTCCTTTGCCCTGCTCAAAGACAGTCCTCCCGCGTCCGGGGGCTGCCCTGGAGTAGTTGCTCCAGCAGGTGGCTCTCCAGTCTGATCTCTCACATCTTCAACTGATACCTCAGGTTCTCTCTTCTCTCCTTGGAATGGCTGGACCTTCAGCTTAGGTCCAGCGGCTATCCTGAGTTCTCCCGGTCTTTTCTGAGGCTTGACCGGTGAGGCTTTAGCCTTACTCCCTGCAAGCGTACTGCTACTGCTGGGCTCTGCAGGTGCACGTTTCAGGCTTGACCTCTCCTCTGGGTTGTCAGGGTATGGCAAAATGCCTTCATCCCTGCGTTCTTCACTAGCTTGCACGGCCTTCGCTCCAGCTGCGTCATCAGCTGTCACATCCCTCTCAGGGGCCTCATTCTTCTCATCCCTTTTAGATCTCTTCTTCCTCTCCTGTTCTTCTAATCTGCTCTTGCCTTCCTCATCTTGTTGCATCAGAGTCACAATCCTGGCTCTGCATGCTTCCGTGTGTGGCAACACGGTAGATTGGCCCAGCAAGATACATGTGCATCCTGGGCACCCATCTGTAGGCGTGTACTTCGTCTGCCTTCCGGATGTAGATCCTCTTCTGCATAGGTGGCGCCATGACATGAACTGCTGGTGGCACCTCCATCCTTGGCTCTCCAACCAAGACAACGGCTTCTCCAGCCGCTCCGGCACGTGGCGTGCTCGGTGACCTCCGTGCAGTCACCTCCCATGGAAGCCCTCGTAGGGCGTCCCAACCGTCGGCTACCCAACGGTCACAGTCCGCCAGTCTGCGGACTCCAGTGCCTCTCTTGACACCATCTGCTGTGATCACCAAAAGTGATCCGGTACGACCATGGTGGCCGATGTACCGGCCTTCCTTAAGATGTCGCACTCCTTCTCCTACCTCACGGTAGTACAACTTTTCGCCTATAGCGATCGCTGGCTTTCGCCAGTTCTTACCACAACGCCTGTGTTCAGGCGTGCGGCCGTCCGGTCCTTTGCGGTACCGGCACATCAGGTCTGCCGCATGCCGCGGAGGCCATGCCAGGACGGGATCGTCCTCACGTAGAACCTTGCCGATCATCTCTTCTAAAGAAGACCTCAAGACTCTTACCTGCCTCTTGACCTCACGGACTGCATTTTCCGCCAGTCCATTGCTCCGGTGGTCACTCACCGGGGACTCCTGTGGGACGTTTTCCACTCCAGCCTCACGGGCTGCCTGCTCCTTAAGAGCAACAATCGAATGCTCACCATCACTCATCATGACCGCTCTCCGATAGCCTAAGTGCTTCAGAAAGTTGGCGAAGAACTTCACGGCATAGGGTGTAGGACCCTTTGCATCCACAAAAGTGGCTGCCACGGACAACGTCCGGCTGTCTTTGATCGCCAAGATAGGCTTGGCTCTTCCATCTTCCTTGCCATCTGTAGTCATGAAGGTGTAGTCGCTCGCGATGATGGGTAAACCGTCATCTCTCTTACTCTCCTCATCTCGAGACCTGTGTTGCTGACCCAGGCCTCTCCCGGCAACGCAATGCCGGCACCAAGTCCTGTACTGAACATGGCCTGTGGACTCATGCTCGTCCACCTCCGCCCTTGTCGGGCTCGCTGGTGCGTGCACCAACGCAGGCGGTGCAATCTCCTCACTCTCCTCTTCTCTCTCAGGAACACCCTCAGGTCGGCCCTCAGGTGCTCCCATGTCCTCATCTCCTCGTCCGGCGGGCGCGGCATCATCTGCTGCCATGGCTTGGGCCGGACTTACACCACTGTGGGCTGCCGCCCAAAACCCTGAGTAGGTGCCTTCGCCTTCAGGTAGAAGTTGTAGACACCCTTCTCCTGGCACACCGGAATCCATGCCTTCGCATGGTGCTTGTTCTTCTCCTTCTCAATGAGCTCCAAGATCTTGCCAGAAACCTTGGAGTCCTGCGGGATCAGATTCCCGCCATGCTCGTCCAGCACCGCAACTCTGCCGTGCTTCAAGCATTTGTAGGCCAAGACCAAGGGTTTGTGTACCGGAGCCAACGGGCCTGTGACACTACAGCAGTGCCCAAACTCTCCGGTTCCTTTGAACACACCCGTACCAGTCCCACAGACCAGCTCGCCTGAGGCCGTCTTGAACATAACCTCAGTTCCTTCCTTGACCGGCACTTTGTCTGCCCAGTCTGATGGGATTGCTGTCTGAGCTGCACCGGTGTCCAAATTGAAGCGGACCCATTCCATAGCCTGGAGGTCCTCTCCAGCTGTAAGTGCACCCAGTTCAAACATACCCACATCGAGCTCTCCTTCGGGTTGTTCTTCCTCATGGGCTCCCTCACCTGTGTCCTCTTCCAGTGAGTTCGCTCCTTTGTGCTTACCCTTGCTCTTGCCTTTCTTTCCACCTCCTTTTGAGCCTTTGCTTGAGCCTTTGTTTGAGCCATCCTTCTTTTTACTCCAGCACTCCGCAGCTTTATGCCCGGCTTTACCGCAGTTAAAGCAAACTATATCCTTGGAAGTTGAACCTTTTCCCCCACTGCCCTTGTCTTTACCTTTGCCCTTACTTTTGCCCTTTCCACCGGATCCCTTGCCTTTGACCAGGCTGTTGATGACCTTCGTGAGGCTGTCCACGTCCATAGGCGCCGGACCGCTGTCCGATGAGGATGCTGCGCCAGGGCGTGAAATCGGTGCCTTACTTCCCAAAGAGGATTCAATCACAAGGTCAATTTCTGATTTCATCTGTGCGTAGGTTGTGAGGCGTCCTTTGTTCAACAAAAGGTGGCGTTCAATGTCTGAGGGTACAAGCAACTCCAAGCTGGTCGCCTTTATGTCTTCTGACAGGCGTTCTCTCTCACCCGCTTCGTTCTTGCCCTCGAATTGCTCTATTGCGGCCCTCACATTTTCCCACCGTTTCACACGTTCTGGGTTCAATATCGCCCGGAGTCCCACCGGCGGTGGATTCTTCTCCACGCTTCGAACCCATTAGAACAGCCTATCACCAAGTCCTCAGTCTCTCCATGGGTTAAGGAAGAAAGCAAACGAAACAATTGGTCCCCTATGTCTGGTAAACCGGACACCCCGTCCGGCTCTTCATTGTTGAACCGTTCCGGCTTACCAATCCCCTTTGTGTCAACCAACAGCTTGCTGGGTTCCTCTCTTTTTGTATTCCTGGCCAATTCTGTCATGCTTTCGGCCAGCCGGGTCAACAGGGCAGTTTGTTCCTGTTGCCTCTGTTGCTGCTCGCGCAACACTCTATTTTCCTCAAGGATCTGCTGCAGTTGCGCTTGTATGGCAGCTAATTCTGCCATTGGCCCTCGGCAGACTATACGTCTGCCTCGCTATCCTCGGCGGGTTCCTCCACAAAGATCTCGGACCCCGAAGTGTAGGTTTCCAAGTCTGTGGACTCCTGCTCAGTCGGAAAGCGGACTCCGGACCACTTAGGCTGCGGAGCTCCCGGTGGCTTCTGCTTGGGTTTGAGGAACACCGGTGGGCCTTTGCTGCTTTTGGCCACTTCCTCACCCGGCTTTTCCTCGGGCTGCTCCTTGGGCTGCAGCTTGAGCTTGGGCTGCAACTTGACCTTTGCTGCAGGCTTTCCGGATGCTGTCTTGGGCACAGGTGGCGGCTTCTTCGCCGCGGGCTTGGGGTTCACTGCAAGGGCCTTTGATGCAGTGGTGACAGCAGCAGGTGCGATAGGCGTCGCGCCCTTCGCGCCCTTGCCTTGGCGCGCGATGCGCGCCGCACGCTCCAACACCACGGGTATTGGGCGCGGTGCCTCTCGTCGCACGAGCTGCAAGCCTTTGCTAGGCTGTCACGGGCCAACACCTGGGCCCTGATCGCTGCCTCTACGGCAGCTCCGGCTGTTCCCTGAGCCGGCGCTTTGCTCTCGGCAATTTCCTGAGCGATTGCCGCGTTCCTCAGGCGGTAGTTGCTGGCCAATGCAGACTCCGGGGTGGCTTTGCCTGCACGCACTCTGCGCAGTGCTGCCTCTTGCGTGGCTAGCGCCACACTGATCACGCGGCCTGCAGACTTCGCCGCGGCTGCCACCTCCGGCAGCAATGCAATTGGCTCAGCGCCCGGTGCTGCTGCCTCCTCAGCTGCTGCGGCTGCTTTGGGCTCCTCCTCCTCCTCCGACTCCCGCTTTGGCCTTTGCCTTGGACCACCTGGAGGGGACTTTGGCTGCACGTTCCTGCCAAAGCCTTTGGGGACAGGCACCTCGTAGCCGTACTCTTCTCGAACTTATCGATGGCTTCCTGGACTGCAGGCGGGATCGGGTTGTTGCGCTTCAAGTTCAACTTGACCAAGCCCCGCAAGAACCGGTAGGACCTCGCCTCCTTGGACCGGCGTCCGTCCTTCCACTTACCGGCTGAGTTCTCCTTCACGCGGGGCCAGGGCGCCTTGCTCTTCTTCTTCTCGCCCTTCTTGCCTTTGCCCTTTCCCTTGCCTGCTTCTTCGGGCTTCTCCTCAGCTGCTGCAGGGGCCTCCTCCTCTGATTCTACTTGGACCTCCTCTTCCTCAGCTGCTGCTTCTGCTGCTGGCGCTGTGCTGCTGGCAGCCTCCGGATGCGATGAGGACGGGGCTGCCAGGGCGATCAAAGGAGATCGCCAGTTGCCCCAGGCGTCCGAGTCCGACGCTGAAGCCTCTGTGGATCTATTGACGATCCACCCTTTGCGCGCCGGCTTCTTCGGCTCTGGGGGCTTATCCTCTCTCTTCTTTCTCTTCTTTGGTGGCTCCTCTGGCTCCTCTGGCTCCTCCAGCAGCTTAGCTAAGATCCTCTCTGTCTCAGCTGCCTGCTGGGCAACGCTCTCCTTGTTGGGGGACCAATCCGGTCCCGAGGCCAATTCTTCTGGCCCCTCTTCAGCTCCTCCGAGCTGCTCAGGCCCGGTCTCCTCCACCGGGGCCTCTTCGGGCAGCTCCTCGGTCTCTGGCACGACCGAAGCGCCCTCCTCGCCTGGCGGCTCTACCGCCGCCGGGCTCCTGCCGCGTCCGCGGCCTCCCCGCCTCCAAGGCGGCACTGATCCACGCCCTCTGCTGGCGTAGTACCAAATTGAGCGCTTAGGTCCCTCTGAACCTTTACTGCTCCCCGCTACCATGAAAATCTATTTGGCCGCTTCGGAGCGCCTTATTTTCTTGAGCCAAAACATGTCAGTAGTCTCAACTGTACAACTGTATATGACAACATGCGTATTGGGCTACATATTTCAACACAATTCCAAAGGGACGCCGGAGGCGTTAAAATATGGAATCCAAGTCTCCTTCAGAAGTAGTGTTGCAAGATGCAGTGGCGTGCGGCCCATATGATCCACAGACTGAACATCAGCACAGGCTTCAAGCAAACAGGGCATAGCACAGGATTGTCCTCTTATAGCAGCAAAGTGCAGCGCAGTTCGCCCTTTGTTGTCTTGCAGCTTGACCGATGCTGGGGATGCAAGCAGTTCTGTGGTTGCAACGTGTCCATGCAAGGACGACAGCATTAAGGCGGTGCGCCCATCGGCATCTCGCCTGCTCGAATCTGTCGCCTGCAGCAAAGTTTCAACTACTTGGACGTGTCCAAAGGCTGCAGCGACATGAAGAGCCTCTCCCCCGGTGGAGTCCATCCTCGTGCAGTCAGCATTGTGGTCCAGCAACCACTGCACTGCGTCCAGTCTACCGCACCGCGCTGCCTCATGCAGCGCTGTAGTCCCACTTGCACTGGCCTTCATCATGGGAAAGCCTTGACTCCAGAGGTGTGCCAGGATCTTGATGTGGCCGCTGCGAGCCGCTGCGATGGCCGCTGACGAGGCGTCCCTGGCCACAAGCTGGCGCCCGCCTCTCTCCAGCAGCAGTTCAAAAATCGGAAGGCGCCCCGTTCGGGCGGCGAGGCTGAGGGCGGGCAAGGTGACGCGCTGAGTCAGGCGGGCAGCAGCGCCATCCATGATGGCATGCATCCCAGGCTCCCAGCTCGCAGAGTCGCCCTGCTCCCACCCGGCACCGAGGCTTACGTCATCCAAGTTCCATGTGGCGTGCCACCTCGCCAAAGGAAGCTCTCAATTCATCTTATTAAAACAAGTATTAAAGCAACACCTGCGTGTGTGTTTTTTTAATGTTCTTATTCTTTTGCGCAAGCTGAGCAGCCATCCAGCCGGAACATAGACCACCTCCCCGGGATGGGCCACACAGCACAGCAGCCCTGGCGGCCGGTGGGTCAGGTACTGCCAGGGCGCCCGTGCAGCAGGCCGTCGCCCTCCTAAACCCAGCAAGAACATGGGAGAAAACCTCTGGTACCAGGAAAAACATGGGTGGCTCGTCCTTTTTTGAGGGTACCTCTTTTTGTGTCCCAAAAGGGAAAACCCAAAGAAACCACCATTCTGTGGGTCCCCGAAAGAAAAAAACAACGCAAAAAACAAAAACAAGAAGGAGGACACACACACACAATTTGGATAGTCAGAATGGCTCCAGAAAATTGAGGCAGCTGCTTCTTTGGTTCACACTTACTTCGATGAGCGGAAAACGAGCACTAGTTTGTGCTTCTTCCACCTGCATCCTGATCGCAAGTGTCGTGTTTCTGAGCACTGCCACATCCAGCCTGGTACTAGCAACCACAGCTTCCTTCCTTGCAATTGGGCCAACCATGCGGCGCTGTGCCTGTGGAATCCAATGCCAGTGTCCTTGCGGCCGACGCTAAAAATTGGTGCCCCACGCACTGATGACAAAAGATCGGGCACCCCAAACCCGTCTAGCATTGACAGCCGTTCCGCATCGAAGTCATTCTCGAAAAGTACACACCCACTGCTGGATTCTCCGTCCGACAATAGATACTCTGCCAAGGTAACAAGTCGCTCGCTCGGACCAGCAAACCCATACTGATGCAAAGTAAAACAGGGGCGCAAGCGGAAGGTCAAAGACCCAAAAGTGTGGAGTAAGTGCTCTTTGTCCCAGGCCCGGGCGGCCCAGGTGTCCGTTAGGCCACCAAAGCAATGAGGGCTGCTCCGATCAAAGCTTTCGCAGCCGTCGACCAACGGAAGGCATGGCTCCTTGGCCAAGGCTTGGCGCTCCTCGTCGCTTGGCTCAGGCCAACGTGAGCGCGCGCGACGCGCGAGAGCCGCCGCGCCGAAGAATCGCCAAAGGCGTGGCCTCCCGGGACTCCATCGGGCAATCGCCGCAGGTCCAATGGGACTGCGCCCGAAGCTTCGGCATTGGCCATGCCCAAAACATCCAAAACCCGGTGCGCCGTGCGCTGCGCTGAGAGGATTTAGAGGATGCCACTCCATTCGAGGCGAAACTGGTGCCAAGCACAACTTGAGCCAAATCCGAATCATGCGCGGCATGTTGGGAGATGGGCGATTTACAGAAAGGTCCCTTTTGGTCGTTGGCTACCCAAAACATGATGGGCAGTGAGGGTGTCAATTCCTCACAACACGGCCAGTGAGTCGCTTGAAGCTGGCTTGTGACGCTGAGCGTCTGACCTGTGGCTCGATTTCTTCCAGGGCTTTCAAAATCTGGGCAGAAGTTAGGACGAGGCTAGGCTGCGCCAAATGGTCAGATTGACTGCCGGCCTCGGCTGCCTGCTTCACCGAGATCCGGTTTGGCCTGGCTCGCCATGAACTCATCAACCCAATCCCTCTTTGCCAGACCTGAGGCTGGCCCAGTACCATTTGCCATAGTCCACGAACAGCTCCTGAGGACCCTTTTGGGGTGGCCCAAAGAGAAAACATGTACCATCCTCTCCAGCGCGGATCGGACGCGCCGCCACCACCAGGGCACGGCCTTCTCCGGGTCGCTTCTCAAAACGGACGTTGTGGACCTCGGCCCGGTGCGGCCCCACGCCTGTTGCTTCAACCAGCTTCTTGAGCCGCTGGGCTCCGTGCAGCTGGATTCCGGCAGTCGTTGATAAACCTGGCGAGGACCTCGATGTCTTCTCGGGCGTCTATATACTCCTCTCAAGGCAGCCCGTCTGTGGAAAACCTGCTTCTCCACGAAGCCTGAGGACCTACCCGCATAAGGTAGCTCTTGTCTTCCAGGCGCATCGCCTGGAAGGCTCGGCTCAAGGACTTGACTGGAAGCATCCGAACGACAACTCGCCTCTGCAGTGCAAAGCAGTTTCCCACGGTACTCGCACAGCACTTGCCCTGCTGGAACAGCCTGTCCGGCACTCGCAACACGCGAGCTGCATGTTGCCAAAAGGCCTGCAGCACGAACAGACCCTTCCCTGCATCTTCACCTGTGGGCAATGCGGCATGCGTGCTCGCCCTCGGAGATGCGTCATATCGCAAGCTGAAGCGCGCCCAAGAGCGATGGTCTCACTTCCATCTCCACACCTTGCAATCAAATCAAGCTCTTTGGCGCCCAAAGCATGTAAGCTGTGCTCCCAAAGCATCGCCTGCGACATTTGTACTCTGCAAGTCCGTCGCAGGGTCACCACTGGACATGGCCTGAGCATCAAGACCATGCTCATAGCACTAGGGACCTTTTCTGGCTTTTGGTCTTGCATTCGCAGGACTCAGCAGCAAGCGATTTGTGTGCTACACCTTGTAGCTGCAAAAGGCTGCAACGAATACACATTTGCGAATCTGCGAATCTGCGAGCATCTGTGCAACCATAGCTCCGGATTTATTTCCTCATGACCTCCGACTCGCAAAGCTATGAATGAAACAGCCTTGCAAAACAAACGAAGGCGCTACGTAAATAACGAGTCTCCCAGTTGCGCTGCCAAATCCGCGCGACTGTGGAAGAAAACATTAGCGCCAAAGGCACGATGCCAAAGCTTGCCCTTTGGGCACAGTTTGACGTCGCATCTGAAGAGCTCAGCATATTGGATTGAGCAAGCTGCCTTCCGAAGATGCAAGCTATAGACCTCTCTCTCTTTCTCTCTCTTCTCTCCCCCCCGGTCTCCCTCTGGGAATGCCGCGCCTTACGCCTCTTCTGCCAAACGCCAGCCTCTCACAAGTCATAGGTCACTCACATTACAACTCTCTATCAAGGCAGCAATGCAAGCAGGGCCACGACAGGGCAAACGCAGACATCCAGCTTTCCGAGTCGCCCACGTTGCACATCTGCATCAAACCAAACATTGCGACCATCATCGAGAGTGGCGTGCGAGGCCTGCGGGAGTGGTCACATGAAGAGTCATTCGGACAGATGGCTGGTTCGTAATCCACCGTGGGATTGGAGAAGACATGCAGCATCCCAAATTTCCCACATACCAGGCTGACATCCGGGTTTGCCCATGTCTTCTTGGGGAATAACGCATCAGATTTGGACAACATGGTCGTCATCGCGAGCTGAGACGTGACCCGACGTGGCCCGACCCGAGCAACCGACGGAAACCCGGCCAGCCAGCCAAGGACAAGCAGCCACGCATTCAACCAGTGGGGAGGCCCAGTGCCTCCTCACGAACTCGAAATCCCAGAGGGCAAAGCATCTCGGTGAACTCCGCCATGTTCAGCTGCCTGGCTTGCAACGCCCGCGAAAACACGCGAGAACCACGTGCTGCTACCATGCAAAAGGCCCGCCCCAAGCAGCGCCTGCGTAGCACAGGATTGCTTGCACGACCAGGAACAAACGTTTGCAGTTTGCGCCAATGACGCATGTAGCAGAACGTAAGGCAAAATATGACCCTGGGACGCAAGGTATGGGAGCACAACATGTTATACATGTGCATGCATGGCAGCTACATTGTCAGCTTCTGAGCATGCAAGAACAGCTGATTGCTCTATGATGAAGTTCATTGTGTAGCAGCACTTGGCTTGCACATTTGAAAAAAAAAAAAACAATACAAAAACGTAACTTCGTGCAATTATGGAAGGCATGGCGAGTCCAATCTGGAAGGGAGCTTGCAGCTTGAAGTCAAGGGGTAGTCATGGCTCGTGCGGTCCACTTGCAATACCGGAAAAAGAAGCAACCGCCCGAGGAAGTGCCACTCACACCTCCGATCAGTTTCAATGAAACCCGGACAAAGGCTGCACCCGCGCTGCATCAAGGGCTGAAGGCCACTGTGCGATTCTCCGTAAACCCGTATTCTCGTCAGGAGTCAGGAAAGGACAAAGACCAGCATGAGGGCCCTGTGAAAGCAGGCTGGGCTGACTCATCCTCATCCGCGTCGTACTTTTCTATCAAGCTTTGCGCCTCCGCCAGAGGAAGTTTAACAACAACTTCTCACTCATCAAATGGTGAACCCTCCGCGAGGTCAACCATCAAACACTTTGTGTGGTTTGTGTTCTTCCACTTTGGCTTCACGAATTTACTCTCTTGGATTCGACTGTGACAAAGTGACCGTCATGAATCCAAAGCCTACATGCAAAGTGAAGGAGTGTCGCAATCGCATTCTAGTCTTCAAGCCATGCCTCCTGCTGATTCAGGAACCCTGATGCAAGAAGCTCAGACACCTCGGAGGCTTCGGTCGCTGTCTTCACAAAGTCTCTAAACCCATCTGCCTTCAGATGTCCATCACGATCAAGATCGAAGTACCTTCCCCCCAATCTTCAAAAACGGCTCGACATCCACATCTCTGCGCACTGGAAGACACACTGCAAATCCTCGAGCTGCTCCTATGCGTCTGAAGACCAAGAGTTGCATCAGCCAAATGCTTCCAGTATAATATATATATATATATGTTGTTTTTTCACAGACACGTACACACCCCACACCCGTGACACACCGCCTCTGGCAAGAGGGGCGGCGTCTTCACAACTGTCCTGGCACATTTGATGCTGTGATTCATCCATGAAAGGCTCCAATTATGCTCCAAGTCCTGTCAAGTGCAGACGAAATCTCAGTGCACCACCTGCCAAAACAGCCAACATTTGGCTCAGAGCCTTGCTGTCTTGCCATGTGGCCATCTTGCAGAGCCTTCGCATCTCTGTCAGATGATTATGTTGGCTCATCGGCCAAATAATTCGCATCATGTCCTGACACAAAGGCTTGGCTATGGCTGACATCAGGGTGTAGAAATATCCAAGGGACTACAACTTGAGTGACTGGTTCGTTTGTGTTCTAACAAATAGATTCTAGGACACTACTTACATGATTGTCGTCTGAAACCCGGAACGTAGGAGCTGTTCACTGTCCTCCAAGACGAAAGAGCTCTTGACGCCCAGCAGAATCTAGCAACGACAGAACAGGTTTAGCAACCCTGCCTGAGCAATCGCTGACTATGAGCTCAGCATGCCTGCTCCAGGATCTTGATAAATTTTGATGTCGACTTGTTCACATCCTGCGACGAAAATATACATCCACCAGCTCGGCGCGAGCTTGCCATCCAATGATCTGTCGCCTCTTGTGTCTGCACAACGGCCCAAGATGGCAATCCTGCAGTAAGCCGCTAGACTTGCGACACGCAAAAATGCTTCTGAGCAGCAGGGCTTGCCAGAGTTTGCGACTCGCTGTCAAGAGCAGCCTCAGGTGACGCAACACTGGCACTACAGCATCAGGCGCCGACAAAGCCTGCACAAGTTCCATCATTCTGGCTTCCGCAAATCCACGAAATTCGGCGAAGTCAACGCCTCAAGAAGCGGTTTGAATGTTTCAACAAGAGAGCTGGACGGCATGGGGCCTGAGTTGTTTAAACCAATGAAATGTGACAAATACTTGTGTTTTAAGCAGAAACCAGAGTTAGTATAGAGTAGTTGGTTAGCTGCCATTCTCTTGACATCTTTCTTTTCACTCCTGCTACACGGTTTGGCGTTAGAGCTGAATTGGAGTTCAAATAGAACCCTGTATGGAAACTCAAGCTGGTCGTTTCTTCTAATTTGACTGCCCCCTACAGGAGAGACAAACCAATGGAAACTCAAGCAAAGTGCAATTTCGGTTCTATTTGTCTACGAGTTTTAGATTGCAACGCTTTAAGTTTAAAGAGAAGCCTGCTGTTTCTTCTAATTTGCAAACCCCTTAAAAGGACTGACACAACTGTCAAAACCCATGGAAAATACAGATTCCGTGTCAATTAATTTGCAAGTTTACACTGCAAGGTTTTGCATCTAAATTGGATTTTGATTAGAATTGAGTTCACGTTGTTGAACTCGATATCACTTCCCTTCCAAGTAGGACTTCAATTAGAAGGACGGCATGCACCAAAATTGCTTACAAGAGGCGAGCATGCACGTGGGGCTCAAATCAGAAGTGTCTGCGCAATGCATATGGACGGCACATTCCAAGTAAATCAATTACCGTTATTATTTTGAATCATATGTTACATAGGATTTCCTTTCCAAGCATCTAGATCCTAATCAGAATCTTAGCTGGCTCTTTCTTCTATTTGAATAGAATAGAGTTCGGCTGCGGCTAGGTAAAACGCCCAGGCTGCGTGGTAGATGTTTCTTTCTTGCAGGCCCAATGTGCTGAGGTCCCTAGCTGAGAGGGCCATGGGGCCTGCAACGCTTATCCTGTTTTCCTCGCTTCGAACCCTTTGCTTGCTCGCTTGCTCGCTCGCTCGCTTGCGTTCTTGCTTTCTCGCTCGCTCGCTCGCTCGCTTGCTTGCTTGCGTTCCTGTTGATATATGTTTGCTATGTTTGCTATGCTTGCTATGTTTCCCATGTTTGCTATGTTGCCTGCTTGTTCGCTCGCTCGCTCGCTCGCTCGCTTGCGTGCGTGTGTGCGTGCGTGCGTGCGCTTACGTGCATGCGCGCGTGCTTGCTTGCTCGCTTGCTTGCCCGCTTGTTTGGGTTGTTTTGAGTGCTGGCTTGCTTGCTAGCTGACTGGCTTGCTTGTTTGTTCGTTTGCTTGCTTGTTTGTTTTGCTGTGCATTTATCTGCCTAGCTGTCTGTCTGTCTCTGTCTCTCTGTCTCTCTGTCTCTCTGTCTCTCTGTCTCTCTGTCTCTCTGTCTCTCTGTCTCTCTGTCTCTCTGTCTCTCTGTCTCTCTGTCTCTCTGTCTCTCTGTCTCTCTGTCTCTCTGTCTCTCTGTCTCTCTGTCTGTCTCTGTCTCTCTGTCTCTCTGTCTCTCTGTCTCTCTGTCTCTCTGTCTCTCTGTCTCTCTGTCTCTCTGTCTCTCTGTCTCTCTGTCTCTCTGTCTCTCTGTCTCTCTGTCTCTCTGTCTCTCTGTCTCTCTGTCTCTCTGTCCCTCTCTCTGTCTCTCTCTCTGTCTCTCTCTCTGTCTCTCTCTCTGTCTCACTCTCTGTCTCTCTCTCTGTCTCTCTGTCTGTCTCTGTCTGTCTGTCTCTCTGCCTCTGTCTGTCTGTCTGTCTGTCTGCCTGTCTGTCTCTGTCTGTCTGTCTCTCTCTGTCTCTCTGTCTCTCTCTGTCTCTCTGTCTCTCTGTCTCTCTCTGTCTCTCTCTGTCTCTCTCTGTCTCTCTGTCTCTCTGTCTCTCTGTCTCTCTGTCTCTCTGTCTCTCTCTCTCTCTCTCTCTCTGTCTCTCTCTCTCTCTCTCTCTCTCTGTCTTTCTGTCTCTCTGTCTCTCTGTCTCTCTGTCTCTCTGTCTCTCTGTCTCTCTGTCTCTCTGTCTCTCTCTGTCTCTCTGTCTCTCTGTGTCTCTGTCTGTCTGTCTGCTTGTTTCTTTCTTTGTTTGTTTGTTTGCTTGTTTGTTTGTTTGTTTGTGGGTTTGTTGGTTTGTGGGTTTGTTGGTTTGTTGGTTTGTTGGTTTGTTGGTTTGTTGGTTTGTTGGTTTGTTGGTTTGTTGGTTTGTTGGTTTGTTTGTTCGCTTACTTGCTTGCTTGCTTGCTTGTTTGCTTGTTTGTTTGTTTGTTTGTTTGTTTGTTTGGTTGTGTGTGTGTGTGTTTGTGTCTTTGCGCGCGCGTGTGTGCGTCTTTGCGCGCTTGTGTGCTTGTTTTTGCTTTGGTTTGCTTGTGCTTTTGTGTGTGTGTGTGTCGGCGTCTTTTTTTGCTTGTGTTTGTGTTTGTGCTTGTTGAAATTGGCAGAATGCCCTGCCACCGCCGTACAACTGCAGGGGGCAGGAGCACCATGGCAAGTCTCCTGCCAACGAAGACACTTGCCATCGGTGGTGATACTGGGACTGATCATCCCAGCGTACCTGCGCAACTCGCGTGATTCAAAGTCCTTTTGGCCCGCTGTTTCTCTCGCTGTGTGTGCTTCATGTTGAATTTGTAACGTTTTCGCCGCTAGACGGAAACCAAGTGACTGCAAGCCGAACCTACACCCACTCGAGACTCATCAGTTGTACTCGAGACTCATCAGTTGTACTCGAGACTCATCAGTTGTACTCGAAAGATTAGCACCCTCCATCTGGAGTTTAAGTGTGTACACCCCATTCGTGGGGAATCCTCGGGTGTACCCATTGTGTGACCCCGGGCCGGCTCTGTCGGAAAATTTGACCTCAACGTGCTTATCATAGATCAGCGGAATTTCACATTTAACCAGGAACGAGGTTTCACTAAAGGGAAGACAGCCACCTCTTCATAGCTACGTTTCACCCTTCGCTCTTTTTCTTCTCGCCTTCGTCTTCCGCGCGCCCGTCTTCTGGTTCTTCGCCCGCCTAGGGATGGCTTCTCCTTCCTCCCGTTCTCTTCCTGCTGCCTTTCGTGACCCGCGCGTTCGCCCTCCTCCTGTTCGCCCGCGTAGGGATGGCCTGGTTGTCCTCGCGTTGTTCACCTTTTTCCTCGTCGTCGTCTTCGTGTCTGTCTTCCTGTTCCTACTCCTCTTCTTCCTCACGTAGTTTGGCTTGACGTCTTCTTCCCCTTCCGTTGCTATTTCGTGTTCGTCCTCTTGGCCCCTGTGTGGGATTCGTCGTCTTCCTCCTCGAGCTTTGGTCTTCATCCTCTCTTCCTGTCTGGGCGGGATGCGTCGCCCTAAAAACGCATACTACTTCCCTTTCCCTCTTCCTTTTCCTTTTCTCCTTTCTCCTCTCCTCGGGCGGGCTGCGGCGCCCTAAATACGCATCTCGCTCCCTTTGTCTTCCTTTTTTCTCTCCTTCTTCTGCTTCTCTCCCCCTTGCGTTTCTTTCTCCTTTCCCCGGGCGGGCTGCGGCGCCCTAAATGCGCATCTCGGCCCTTCTCCTCCTTTCTCTCTTTCTCGCTCTCTCCTTCTTTTCTTCTTCCCCTTTCACTACTACTTCCGGTTGTTCCTCTTCGCCCGTTTAGGGATGGCGTGTTCGTGGTGTCGTTCTTCAACTTCGCGGCGCTCTCTTTCTCTACAAGGTTTAGGAGGGTTTCTGGACTGTTTGGGGTTCTTTGCCCTCGGCGGTGACCCTAAACTCGGTTTCCCGTTTTTCGTGTTTCTTGGTTGGGGTTTTGCCCGCGGAGACCCAACGTGGGGCCTTTCTGTTCCTTTTGGGTTCTTGCTCCGTTTGTTTTCTGCTGGGGTCTTCGTCCGTCTTTCGGGCGCTTCTTCTTCCCCCCGAAAAAAGAGACTTTTCGCCCCTCACTGAGGGGCGTGTGTGCGCGGAGTGGCAGAATACCCTGCCACTATACAACTGCAGGGGGCAGGAGCACCATGGCAAGTCTCCTGCCAACGAAGACACTTGCCATCGGTGGTGATACTGGGACTGGTCATCCCAGCGTACCTGCGCAACTCGCGTGATTCAAAGTCCTTTTGGCCCGCTGCTTCTCTCGCTGTGTGTGCTTCATGTTGAATTTGTAACGTTTTCGCTGCTAGACGGAAACCAAGTGACTGCAAGCCGAACCTACACCCACTTGAGACTCATCAGTTGTACTCGAGACTCGTCAGTTGTACTCGAGACGCATCAGTTGTACTCGAAAGATTAGCACCCTCCATCTGGAGTTTAAGTGTGTGTGTGTGTGTGTCGGCGTCTTTTTTTGCTTGTATTTGTGTTTGTGCTTGTTGAAATTGTTTGCCTGGTTGCCTGTTTGTTTGTTTGCTTGTTTGTTTGATTGAGTGATTGATTGATTGATTGATTGATTGATTGATTGATTGATTGATTGATTGGTTGGTTGGTTGGTTGGTTGGTTGATTGATTGATTGATTAATCGATTGATTGCTTGCCTGCTTGCTGGCTTGCTGCCTTACTTGATTGCTTGCTTGATTGCTTGATTGATTGATTGTTTTTTTGATTGTTTGAGTGTTTGAGTGTTTGAGTGGTTGATTGTTGGATGGATTGATGCATGGATGGATTGATTGATTGTTTGATTGTTTGATTGTTTGATTGTTTGATTGGTTGATTGATTGATTGGTTGATTGATTGATTGCTTGCTTGAAACAAACAAACAAGCAAGCAAGAAAGCAAGCAAGCAAGCAAACAAACAAACAAGTAGACACAGACACACAAAAGCACACACACACATGCATACACAAGAACCCAACCAAACAAAAGTGCAAATAAACTAAAGCACAACAAGCACAAACACATGCAAACAATCAATCAATCAATCAATCAATCAATCAATCAATCAATCAATCAATCAATCAAGCTTGTTTGTTTGGTTGGTTGTGTGTGTGTGTTTGTGTCTTTGCGCGCGCGCGTGTGTGTGTGTGTATCTTTGCGCGCTTGTGTGCTTGTTTTTGCTTTGGTTTGCTTGTGCTTTTTGTGTGTGTGTGTGTCGGCGTCTTTTTTTGCTTGTGTTTGTGTTTGTGCTTGTTGAAATTGTTTGCCTGGTTGCCTGTTTGTTTGTTTGTTTGCTGATTGATTGATTGATTGATTGATTGATTGATTGATTGATTGATTGATTGATTGATTGATTGATTGATTGATTGATTGATTGATTGATTGATTGATTGATTGATTGATTGATTGATTGATTGATTGATTGATTGATTGATTGATTGATTGATTGATTGATTGATTGATTGATTGATTGATTGATTGATTGATTGATTGATTGATTGATTGATTGATTGATTGATTGATTGATTGATTGATTGATTGATTGATTGATTGATAGATTGATTGGTTGATTGACTGATTGATTGATTGAATAATCGATTGGTTGCTTGCCTGCTTGCTGGCTCGCTGGCTTATTGATTGCTTGATTGATTGACTGTTTTTTTGATTGTTTGAGTGTTTGATTGTTTGAGTGTTTGATTGTTGGATGGATTGATGGATGGATGGATTGATGGATTGAGTGATTGTTTGATTGTTTGATTGTTTGATTGATTAATTGTTTGATTGTTTGATTGATTGATTGATTGATTGCTTGCTTGCTTGCTTGCTTGCTTGCTTGCTTGCTTGATTGATTGATTGATTGATTGATTGATTGATTGATTGATTGTTTGCATGTGTTTGTGCTTGTTGTGCTTTAGTTTATTTGCATTTTTGTTTGGTTGGGTTCTTGTGTATGCATGTGTGTGTGTGCTTTTGTGTGTCTGTGTCTACTTGTTTGTTTGTTTGTTTGTTTGTTTGTTTGCTTTCTTGCTTGCTTGCTTTCTTGCTTGCTTGCTTGCTTGCTTGTTTGTTTGTTTGTTTGTTTGTTTGTCTGTCTGTTTGTTTTCGCTTTGGCTTGGATTGGTTTATTTTTGTGTGTGTTTGTTTTGGTTGGTTTGTGGTTTTGTGTTTTGCCGCCTCCGCCAATGCGCGCTTCAAGCCTTTCCTTGGGCGCCCCACGCCCCGAATTGTCGTCATCCAGCTTGCTCCAAAGGATATACAGTGTCTGCACCTACGTCGGCAGGTGATGCACTGACTTCGTGGGACAGGAACGCGCCTGCGCCCAGCTGCCCAATGCTTCAGAGAAGATCCTTGCATGGCCAAAGTTTAATCACTTTGCCGCTGCAGTTGGGCCCGCCAAAGGTTCCCGAAAACCGAGCATTCTGTGTTTTACCTCATGCCTTGCCGCTTGCTGCCTTAGCAACACATATTGCCATTGCTTGGCTGTGGCTGTGGAAACAGCTCGATTGGTTGGATCGCGGGATCCTGATCGGAAATGCTCGGCCTGGATGGGAACAAGAACCAAGCATCAACACACGTAATGGGGTCTGCATCATCGTTGGCCTGGTGTCTGCTGAATTGTTTCTGGCTACTGTAGGCGTGTGGTTCACTTTGTGTAATTGCCGATCGTGCAGAAGCTGAGCCTTGCATTACACAAAGGCAAGCCAAGCAGCTGATCTTTCTCCTTTTGGGTCTTGGCATTTTCATTGCCAACCTCAGCTTCGACCATCCATGCAGCATTATATCAATTGGTGAAGGACCGCAACGACCGCAACCACATTCCTTACACGAGTCGTCCATCTGCCAAAACGTCTCCAAAACCGCGGGACAAGTATATAAGCCCTCAACGCAGCCATAGACGAAGAAGCGCATCATCTGGCAAGCCTTTCACCACCACGGTCGGACCGGGCGGGGGCAGCTTGGCAGTGTCATCTACAGGCTCCTTCCCTACGATGACATGACGTCACGCCTGCCCGTGCCCAGTCATGTGACAGGAGTGGCTCATAGAAATGGCCTTCCGATTTACCCTTGGTTTTGTCTCTAGCGATGTGTCAGGACCCTTGTGGAAATCAGCCCGCCTCCTTGCGCTGCTGGCTCAGCACTTGATTTTGCGACACCGAACTCAGAACTCCTCGCTCTGCGCCTGCGTCTGGAAGCGAAATGCATCCACGAAGTGACCGGAATTGCAACAACTGGCACTATGGTCTCACATGTTCCCATGTGTGTGTGTGTGGGTGGCGGGGGCGCACGGGTGGGTGGGTGGGCGAGCGTGAAAGCGACATGCACGCGCGATCACGCGACGGCAAAAAAAAGTGTGACCTCGCTTCTTGCAAAAGAATCAGGAGGACTCCCGAAAGCCCCCCGTCCAAGGCGTCCAAGGCGTCCAAGGCGTCCAAGGCTCCGGCTCTCCTTCTTGCTCTCGGACTTCCTTCCAGGGCCCAGAAAGCCAGAGCTGGGAACGCTTGGGTTAACATCTAGAATTGGCATTTGGCTGCTCCGTGCTTTCACTGAGCACCGCTCTGAAAGCTTTCATGGCATCCAGAGTCTCCCCATTGATTAGCTTCCTTCCAGCTTCTTTTTGACCTTGACCATCAAAGGGTCCCCAGTTTCAATTCACACTGCTTCCTACTCGGCTAAAGGACCTCGTAAACTCCTCATTACGTGATTAGGCAGCGAAAAGCAGCCACTTGTTCAATCCAGCTGGGCCGCACAATGTTGCCCAGGTACTACGCAAACACCAGGGTTTGCCCACCATCATCACCATCATCACCATCATCACCATCATCACCATCATAACCATCATAACCATCATCACCATCATCACCATCATCACCAACATCACCATCATCACCATCATCACCATCATCACCATCATCACCGTCATCACCATCATCACCACCACCATCAGAGCAGTAGTACAAGGAGGAGGAGGAGGAGGAGGAGGAGGGGGAGGAGGAGGAGGAGGAGGAGGTCGTGGTGGTGGTGGTGGTGGCGGTGGTAGTAGTAGTAGTAGTAGTAGCAGTAGCAGTAGCAGTAGCAGTAGCAGTAGCAGTAGCAGTAGCAGTAGCAGTAGCAGTAGCAGTAGCAGTAGCAGTAGCAGTAGCAGTAGCAGTAGCAGTAGCAGTAGCAGTAGTAGTAGTAGTAGTAGCAGTAGTTTCCCGAAAGCAAAACACCGATGACGCAAACCGAAGGGCCGCCCTTGTGCGGACTCCGGGTCATATGTACTGCTGCTGCTGCTGCTGCTGCTGCTGCTGCTGCTGCTGCAGCTGCTGCAGCTGCTGCAGCTGCTGCTGCTGCTGCTGCTGCTGCACTGCTGCTGCTGCTGCTGCTGCTGCTGCTGCTGCTGCTGCTGCTGCTGCTGCTGCTGCTGCTGCTGCTGCTGCTGCTGCTGCTGCTGCTGCTTCTGTTGCTGCTGCTCCTACCCTTGCTCCTCCTCCTCCTACTACGGCTCCTCCTCTTCCTACTAGCATTGCCAGCTACGGGAACTCTTCGTCCGTGGGTTTGTGTTGAAAAATGCAGTATGGCGACATGACATTGGCTCGTGTCGTGAAACGCCGCAACGGAGGAGCGGCGCCAACGCATGAGCCCTGACCAGCAGAGCAGGAAAGTAACACTCCTATTGGCTGTTTCTTGGCGGTGGCTCAAAAAACCGGTACCAAAATGGAACCCTGGTAAATGGAAACATGGACCAAACCTGCGTAACCCCCCCTGTTTAATTTTGAGCCGCACCCACTTGTGAACCGGCCGTCCGCAATCCTGAGTTGGGGCTTCTCTTTGGTGTCGAGCACCTCCACCTTGTCCGTCTTGGAAATGGACAACAATTGGTCCATTCTTCTCCTTGCGCGGAGAGAAGAGATCACTATCAATCCCTTTACCTAAGCCAGTAACCACCTGCTTCTGTCTTCTTTTGAGGGTACCCCCTGTCTTGGTGGTCTTAAAGGATCGGTAAGATGGTGCCAACCAGCAGCTGGGATTCTTCGGCGCTGCTTCCTTTTTCGAGGCCGGCACTTGCGAGCTTTGGCAATCTTCAAGTGATTCCACTTCGCGTCACCTCAGGCTTGGTGTCTCGAGAAGGTGTGACATGGGGTGCATTTCAAACGGGCGCCCAAAATGCTTAGTTCCTGAACAGTCCACCAAAAGAGACTTCCCCTTAAAACAAGAAAAAATGACACGCCCATGAAAGCAACCATGTGGAGGGACTCTGACAGAATTGGACCAAGAGGCTCTCTGAAGCGCAGAGGCCTGCCTGGCAGGGGCCAAGTTGATTGCAGGATCTATTCCGGGACTGTTGATCAACACATGGCTGTGGGTCAAAAGTGGTACCAAATTGGCACCTAGATGGGACCAAAGACTGAAACCTGCGTAACCCTAGCTAGGTAATTTTGAGCCACGCCCACATGCTTCCAAATCTTTCAGACTTTTGAGTGATACTTGCCAAACCACAGGGATCTGTTCCGGGACTCCAGCATTGGAAGTCTGGCAGCATCCCCCCTTGACGGAGAAACGCGGGGAACTGAAACTAAATTGTACAGAGCTGCTCCAACTCTATGCCTGCGCTATGCATACTAATCACTGGTTTCGTGCGCACGCCAAAGCGCAGGGCTGTTGTTGTCTAAGGAGAAGCAACGCGCCTCTTTGGTGAACAAAGCCTGCACAGGGTCCTGCAGGTGAAAGCAACTCAAACATCCAAGCTCCAGCGCCATCTTTCCTTCGCAATGACATCCATGACGACGTGCTGAGACATGCCTGCCACTAGCGCGATGCAACTGAGCGCGGTCAACATCTGATGCGCTGCCGTGCACCGCACCTCGCCATTTCTTTCTGTGCGCGTTGCTTCTGCTGGGCGGGGCACGCCTGACGCAATGCAACTTGATCAGGAAAAGACACACGACGACTTGAAAGCCCACCTGAGCGGCCGATGTCCTGCAACTGTTGCTTGACTGCTTCAGAGCAGCTTTTCCCTTCGGGTCCAACAGCTCACTGTGCAGCGGCTTCGGTCCAGGAACTGACTCGAAAAGTTCCAGGTAGTTGTCCCTC
>CAUJNA010000134.1:194106-206606 GCA_963377175.1 Effrenium voratum | reverse complement strand
GCCGCGACGTGACTGGCTTCGTGTCTGAGGCTCCGGCAGCTCCGTGTGCTTGATGCGGTCCCGCCTGCCTCGCTTCTTTCTCTCCGCCAGGCGGCCTCAGATTGCGAGACCGTGGTGGCGGTGGTGGTGTTGGTGGCCCAAGATGGGTGTGGGTCAAAAGCCAGGCACCCAAAATGGAACCGTGGTAAATGGAAACAAGGACTAAACCTACGGTGTCCTGGTGGTTGAATTTTGACCCGTACTTGTACGAGCAGGTTTGCTGTTGGGTGTATCAGCTACTAAGCGAATACATCGCAAAAAGGACTCTGCTCATATGGGTATGGGCCAAAACTCAACCACCGGACCGCATGTGTTCTTTCCATGCTTCCATTTCTAAGGGCAACCCATGTTTTGTACCTATTTTTGACCCACAGCCATATGGGGGTGTCTTTTCCAAGGTTGGACTCCCAAAAATTGGCCGCGCTTTTCCTCCTGGTGGCCCTTTGAACAATATTGCAACAATATTTATTGCCATCGTTGGCTGATGAGCGCTCACCCACCGTAAGTTTGCAAGTCAGTTCAGTCTGCAGTAGAACGTCCTGCTAAGAGCGGCAGCATCAAAGTAAAGCAATGGCATAGCAATATTCCCAGACACCGTGGGTTCCTCTGGCGGTTTCGGTGGACTTCGAATTGGCCGCGGATTGCTCAAAGCAGGCGGCACGTTGCCACACGATTGTTCTTTAAAGCAAAGGGCAAAGACGAGTGCTTCTCAGGGGCCTGTAGATGAAAGGGTTGCTGCATGTCGCTTGCTTGGACTGCCCAAGAAGACCTATGGCATGGTCATGGAGCATCATTTGAGTATTCAAACGTCGTGATGGGCAACCTTGAAGCAAAATGGTTGGCTTCCCACATTTCCCGGTGCATCCTGCCCTGGCTCCTACTTTGCCATGGTCCAAGGTGATATATGAAAGATCGCCATTCATGAGGATGTTCAGCATGGCTGTCTTACAGTCTTGTCAAAGAGCCAACAACCTTTCCCGAAAACGTCAAGCAATTGGTCTTTTCAGCGGTTGCACACGTGAATCTTACGCGCCCGATCTGACGGGTAAGCTTTAGCTCCCTCTCAAGCATTCATGCAAACTTCACAGCCTCGTGTCAAATTGCTGTATTGCCCTTAGCGCCATCCTTGTTGTTGCCGAAGTCCGTGTGGCTGGGAATGAACCCTGACTAACAGACATCCAGGCCTTGATGTCGCATTTGAGCATTGTTCCCAAACAGCTTCAGTTGTGGGGTTCAGTCTCTCTTTGGCGGGAAAGGGGGTCGCAATATGTGTTTTTTTTTTTTGCAAAATCCCCCCCCCCAAAAACCAAAAAAAAAAAAACGGATCAAGGATGCTCCGGCTTATGGACATGAAAATCAGAACAGTGGGGTGCGCAACCCAGATTGGATGAGTGGCCGTGAAATGCATCCTGGGTTACGCAAGCTGGAATGGAAGGCGCGCAAACCAAAGCAGGAAGGAATGGATACTTGGGCAAAGAAAGCAAGTAGTCAGAGCAGGAGTGCAGAATAGGCCTTGTCGATGCGCAAGACAGAAAGG
Organism: Effrenium voratum; assembly: GCA_963377175.1. Lineage (NCBI taxonomy): Eukaryota > Dinophyceae > Suessiales > Symbiodiniaceae > Effrenium > Effrenium voratum. The sequence goes on along the minus strand of CAUJNA010000134.1, from coordinate 205,030 downwards.
ACATGGCACGCACAAGGAGCGACCAAGCGCGGATAGAGTGGAGGTACAGGATAGAGTGCACAAAACGGAATGAAAGGGAACCAGCAATCCCGAATGGAGGATGCTTCTTGACATGCCATCTTCCGCATTGTGCAAGACGGAATGGAACACCTGATTGCTCCGTTTGCTCGTTGGTCATTCCGGAGTTGAGCCTGCAGCTGGAAGGGAAAGAGTGCAACAAGAGCACTTGTAGAATCAGACTGCAAACAATTGCTGGACTTTGCTCCGCAAAGAAGAGCAACGTGCGCAACGATGCTCGTATTGCGAATGTGACACTCTTTCGGGTTAAGGGGGTGCTTGCGGTGTGTTGTTGCAACTTTGCATGGCAAAGTCAGAGAGCCGCAACAAGCGCGGCCATCCGGAGCCCCCCAGTCGGGAAGCAGACGGGTCCCCTGCCGGCCCCCTGCCGGTCATCCGCGACCCAAAAGCTTCTTCGGGTCAAAAATGAAGCAGCGAGTTTAACGGTCGCACCAATTGACATCCAGCAATGTGGCGGCCAGCGACGAAGTATTCTAAGCCCAAGGCTCAGCGCATGCGGCGAGCCAACCGAGACCATGTTCTTGGTCCGTCAAGCATGAGGCAATTTCTAAAACAAGAACTGCCCAGCAGCGAGCTCTTGACTCGACACTCCCCATCAAAACCTGTACGACTTGTTGGTTCTCTTGGCCCATGTCAAGTTGTACCCTTGACAAGGAAGACAAGATGCAGAAACAGATAGAAGGTTTTTCACCCCTCGGACATACGCTGGGCTGGATGCATAGAACTTGTTGCTGCGCTCCTCTAAGACATAGGTGCCAGATAGACCCTCGGATTGCATTGCTCCCCAAACTTGTTTGCCAATCCACGACGCACTGGGCCAACTGCCCCAGATTTCAGAGGCGGTAACAGCATTGCCAAACCTGGATCAAGCATGTGCTTTCAAGCAGACGGGCAAAAAGCATCGGGAGCCGGGCATTTACTGCTCCTTCATCCGGACTCCAACATGGGATGCATTTCTTCGAGCTCTGATTGAGCGGTAAGGCATAAGAGTGCGCCGATCAACCAAACGCAACAAATGCGCACTGCTCCTTTAGAGCTCGGCAGCTCAACTTTGGGGCTTCAGCGCAGCTTCATGACCGTTCGTGACTAATCTGGGCTTGAGCCGCAGCAAAAAGAGTACGTGAAGTCTGGTTCGCTAAGTCTGCTCAACTGACCGCATCTTCCTCCTCCAGGCATGAATTTCAAGTCGCAGCACAGCCGCATTTCCCCGTTGCGCTTGTTCGAGGCCGGCGGGAACATGGCGAGCCTTCTTATGAACATTGCAAGTGGGGCGATAACAGGTCGGGTAAAGACCTATATGATGATTTCATAGCCGCGTGCTGCAGCTTTGTCCACCACGACGTCAAACCAATCTTCCTGACGGCGTCAAAAACCATGAAATCTGGTCTACGGTTCTCTGTCGGGAACCAAAAACGGCAACGCATCAAAGCCTCAAAATACCTAAACACCTACGCCCCAAGCTCCCACACCTCGACACCACAACATCCAAAGATCGCCCCCCGAAACACGCAAACATCTGAACGCCAAGACCCCGCCAAACCCAACTATCTAGAGGTGAACACCGAAACCCGAAGACCACACAACAGCAAACAACATCAACCCCTCCCCGTGTCACCTGAGACTTCTGCCGTCTCCCGCCTCGTTGGCCATGAGGCAGGCATCCATTGCCTCGTTTCCCCGGTTGTTGCTGGTTTGATAGGCAGGGAATGAGAAACGACATGAACCCCCATAAACCATCCCCTGTGAATTCCTTTAAGGGAATCCGCTTCCGGTTCATGCCCATTCCTCGGGTCATTCCCTAAGCACCAGCAAGTATTTTCCACAATAGATTGTAGGCAGGAACTTTAATTCATGTTTGTATTGTCCATAAGCAGTACGGACCTTTTCTAATCAGGACGAGTGCGGCACGCACACGCTGCGTGCCTAAATGTATCAGATGCATTTGAGAGGTCGCTCATGTGCTTTGTGGTCATTAAATCAAAGTCTCACAAGTCAAATCTACAAGTGGGAGCGTTGAGAAGACGAGCGCACGATAGCACATGTAGGAGAAGGCATGCTCGTCTGTCCAAACCCACGCAGACACCACCTGCATGGACGAGCGCGTCTACTCCTATGCTCTCTCCTGTACGCGCTCGTCCGTCCAGTCATGTGTTTTACTTGTTTGTTTTCAGCCACATTTCCCATGAATGACTTTTGGAATTTACAAACGATCTGCGCATGTATTATGTATATGTAGACATATATATATATATGGTACCCCCCCTTTTCAGGGACCTCCTTTTTGGAGAATTCACTGGTATGTGCAGTGTTTTCTACCCTTTTTTGGGCTTTGGGGAAGGCAATGGAACAGACACATGTCCAAGGACATTCGGGAAGCTTCAGGCTTGACTTCAACCGATTTAAATTTAAATCGGGCCTGGATTCAAGATTCAAGAATCCAGGGCAAACTTTTCCAGGGAATCTTGAATCCAGGCCTCGATTTAAACTGATTTAAACTGAATCTTGAATCCAGGCCCGATTCAAATTTAAATCGGTTTAATCGGTTTAAATCGGTTTAACTCGAGACCCAAATTCAACGTTGCACTTTGCGCGGCTGTGCTTTGGCTCAGTGTTGTGCAAGCATCCAGTCATGATTATTCATTCAATGTGTTTCAATTCGTTTCAGTCTAGGACATATTCAAGATTGCAGGCCAAACTATTCTCGGGGCTCGACTGATTTCGGCCGGTTGCAATCGGTTTCACTCGGCCTGGACTCGGGTTTGCAGAGAAGATTGTCTGGAAAATACTTAAAATTGAATCTTAAGTACAGGCTTGGATTATGTCCTTATCAAATTTTGCGAAAACTCTATTGAATTGTAAGAATATATTGGGAAAGGAATGATATTTAAACTCAAAGTTTCAGATATAACTCGACGTAGGATTCTGAGCAAGCACTTCCGTATTGAGTCCCAATTAAATCCTGTCAAAACTAAATGAGCATTTAGAGAGCGGTCATTGGTGGAGATGTGAAATGAGTATGAAAACCGCTACATTACATAACACTGTTGTTTACGGTGTTGCTGACCATGGTAGTGCTAGGACTAGTGAAAAGACACAAGTTTGGGACCTCAGATGTTTTTCCTTATGAATTATAATTAATATGTTTATCTATTTCGACCCAAAATATAATTGCAATTGAATGGAGTTTAAGAAGGATATACTCCAGTCCGAATTTCGATTTAAATTGGAACTTACATATTGAGTGTTCTGTCAAAACATGGTACACAAGATTTCCTTTCGAATAGAACATAGTACTTGCAGTTCAACCGCTATAAGAACGAGAGTTAAATGGTCTAGTCCTAGTTTGGTCCTAGTCCTAGTTGGGAGATCCTTGGTTCTAGGCCTAGTATTGTCCTAGCTTATTGAACTAATTAGAAAGCACAAAGGACATTACAAAGAAATTTCCGCGTGAATCCTGCTAAATATGTGTATCAAGTGCTATGTAACTGCTAACTGAACAGTAGAGCTTAAAATAAGGAACACAACTAGCTATTTTTGCATGTTAAGTTGGAATTTAAGTATTGGCTATTCTGTGTTTCAATCCAAATGTTACACAGGTATGTATTTCCTATCAATGTAATACTCGACATCCAAATACTATAAGAAGTACAGTTGAATAGTCTAGTCCTAGTTTGGGCCTAGTTGAGAGATCCTTGCTTATAGTGTGAGGTTGCTCCTAGTTTACTGAAATATATAATTAGAACGTATAAAGGACATCACGGAGGAAATTCTACTTGAAAATCAATTATTGTAAGAATCAGAGGTGGATCGTCTAGTCCTAGTTTGGTCCTAGTCTTAGTTGAGAGATCCTTGGCTCTAGTCTTATTCGGTCCTAGTCCTAGTTGAGATTTCTCCCTCCAGTCCTAGATGGGCAGATAATGCACTGGACAGGCAACCAAAAGGTAGGTCCCTGGGGGGTGGGTAGCATATACATATATATATATATATATCATGTTTTGTTAATGTTCAAGCCGGACCTTCCAGAACGTTGTAGACAGCAGGCGTTTCGCCCTAGGGAAAAACCGCCACAATCGTTTTGTTAGGCAGGCACTTGTGGTGCTGCTCGTCGCAAGCGTTCCGCACACAAAAGGGGTAGCAGTACGCACCAAGGAAGATCAGCGCTCCGATTGGGGGGTTGTCGGATTGTAGGAGGGTTGCATTGAAGAGATCAAAATCACGATGTGGGTGTGGGTCAAAAAAATATGCCCAACATGGAACCCTGGCAAATGGAACCAAGGACTAAAACCCGCAGTCCCCTGGTTTAATTTTGACCCCATACCCATATCAAATAATACCTTCACGTGGCTTCTTGGTGAGATTGCAGCTTGCACCGAGTGGCTGCTTTTGCAGGCAATGCTCCAGTAAGCCGCTGGCCCTGTTGAAACCCTCTGTTGCCGGATCGATGCCAGCATCTTCCATGATCTCGGATCACTCAGGTGTTGCCATGTCTCGAAACAGGCGGCCCGTTTTTGGCCGGCTTTTGACAGGGACCAACATGAAACCAACCATTGAACCCTTGATCCTTGCGCACAAATGTTGTGCGAATCGTATGAACAACGCATGAGTCAAGAAGATCAACAAGATCACAGAACGACTTGCCGATGCCGCATGCCGATACTGCAGTAAGTGCAGCTCCTCAATCAGGTCAATGGCATCTTGCCAAAGACCTCCGTACCTGCCCCAAATCTTTTGAAACAATGCTGAAGGACAGCAGGAAGCGCAGCCAAAATCAAACGCTCTGATACCGACAAGACGTACCTTGAATGAATCATCCCAGGCCTGCATGCCTTGAGCGCCTCCATCAAGATGGGCTTGCGAAGACGGACAGGACTTCCTCGGCCACTCAGCCAGGCGTTTGAGCAGAGGGCGGATTCAAGATATTCGCTGATTTCCGAAGCCTAGTTTCCGAAGCATAGCTTCCAAGGCAAGCCAAACCTGAAGGACGAAGCATAGTTTGTTGATTTCCGAAGCAGAGTTTTAGTTTCCGAAGCATAGTGTCCAAGGCAGAGACTTTTAATGGTGGGAAGCAGATGTTTGATCTTACAATCACACACCACCCCATTCTCATCCAAAATGCAACCGACCTAGCCAGCCATCCTGATTCAAAAACCCGACCAACACGTGTTCACTCAAGAACCCTTCAACAGAGTACGGTTGTTTTCACCTGCATCACCAGCATCTTCAAATTATGCCAACATGTTACTCTAAACAAGCCCCCAACAAAGCTAAAGTCACTCAAAAACCAATCTGACCCAACCGTACAATCAACCACGAAAGCCCACCCTACTGTGAAATGTCACAACCCTGGTGTATGCGCTCAACTGTCTCAACATGCAAGGGAGTTAAGAAAATACCTGAACAGCCTAAGTGCGTTAGTCGCTTGGAGTCTCGTGCCAAACATATCGCTTGAGCAATTGGGCCCCTAAGCGTGAACGATGTGCAGGCAACCTTGCGCGGTGCGCAAGGGGCAAAAACCAGAACAACTCGGCTAACGGAAAAGACGAACAGGTACTCACGCGTCTATGGAGAAACTAATACGACCATGCAACCGGGAAACTTGTGCCATAGGCCTATGAAAAGCGTGGCTGGACACTTCGTTGCCCGTCGGCTCCCTTAAGCATCACCCTCACTTCAGTCATAATCAACACCGGTACTAAAATGGTTTACCCAGAAACACGGAAAACATTAGCAAGGCTGTTGCACCCACCCATTTATGGTTGAGATTCTCCCTTGCTAACCCTTGATTCTGACTCACTCCTTCAAGTTCAAGTCAGAACCGCTATGATGTGTATCTCTCGGGAAAAACACAATTCTTGCCAAGTATCCTTTAGCACCCTTTCATGCCAAAGCAAACTAGGCCCTTAGGCTGTCCTCTTCTGGAACCAAGGCCCCAGCTCATCATATCTCGCAACACCTCCATGGAACGCTTCCACTGTCGATCCTGACAGCAGAAAGCGTAACACGTACCAATCCCTGCATGGGAAGCCTTGGCGCAGCCAGACAGAGCCCAGTAGAATGCGTCCATATCCGGAGGCAGTTCGCGCTCCTCAAGGCTTTGGCTTTAGCCCTTGATGAAATTCATTCATATGCAAAACAAAGCACGTTGCAAAAGAGGTCCTTCATCTCATTCAGGACCACTAAACCGCTTTGCCTCTCATGACGCATGAATTGAAATGCAGCATGGTTTCACCTTCTGTCATCACATGCCAGTGCCACCACTGCTTGACGTTTTCGCCGCAGGCACGGATTGCGGCAGAAAAGACTGGTACCTGGCAATAGCAACCCGGACTGAACCGCGCCTTGGAAATGCACCCGGTCGCACCCCCGGATGAAAGTCCATGTCTTTCATCTCTTGGAGGAAGCCCAAGGCCTGTAGCAGAGCGGGGCAGGTTCCTCAAGCTGTTTTGAACACTATAGGCTCTCCAGCCTTCTGCCACTGTCTTCGTCGGCCCCACCTAGCTCGCAAGAGAGACCCTGCAAAACGCAGCTATTCTGCCCTGTTGTGCATATCACAACTGTCTGAGTGACAAGCTTCACAATTTCCTGCTCGTAAGCATCCTGTAGGCTGGCCAACGTGGAGGCATACTCCTGCTTGGAGAGATCCTCCTGGATCCTGGTTCAAAGCCGTGGAACGAACCTGTTCCTCACGTCATGGTGTCATGGCTCTTTCTTTTCAGACCCGGCAGAGGTTCAGAACACACACCAAAAGGCTGACGGAACAATCAAACCTAAAGACCCCACAGCTTGCAGATGTCCTCTGCCGCAGCTCCCGGAATTTCACGGGAAAGGCGTGCTGCCGGGCAAAAGCATGATCAAGCCTCGTGCTTTAGGCCGCCGAAGCCATGACTGGTTGACTTGCACTTTTCGCAGCTTCTTGGGTGACTTGCTGGAGATCCACCACCAGAATGGCGGCAAGTGCCACCTGATGCATTTCAGTAGAGTCAATTCAAGTCACGCAACCCTGGCTCAGTTGTTCTCTCCCGCTCTCCGTCTCTATCTCTCTCAGGCCCAATCCAGAAGGCGTCTGCCTGCAGCATCTAAACTCGCAGGCGCTTGAGTCTGTGCCCGGGCCTCGCCATGCCTTCCATGCCATTGAAAGGGGCAGGGGCAATCGGCAGGTGAAAACCAAGATGCATGCAGTCAGACTAGCTGGAATGAGGAACCAACACGCCACCATTGGGACCATGCTACTACAACACAAGCAATGTAAAAAGGCTCCGTGTGCTCTCCTGCGCAATAAAAACAGAATCTCTTTGCACGTGCGTCTTCGAGCCACAGCTGCTGAACGCGTTAGCATGTCGTGTTACACCGAGGCACAGCACTTCCTGCAGTTGCAGTACCAAAAGATATAAACATGCGACTATTCATTCGCAGGTTCTGTACAGCCAGTTGACAGTGGGTGGTGATGGTCTCAATTTTGCTGGGGAAGCTCCAGGAGACAAAACAAAGTCACCGGAATACCAACTCATGCCCCAGCGCATGTCTGCCCATTGGAAGGTGTGTGCACAGAAACAGCCGGTGACATGCCTACTTGTTGAGCCAAAGGCATGCAGTCTAGTTTTGCATTTGGGAGTTGGTTGAAACCTAAAGCATTATCTTTTTGCCGTCGAGCGGTTCTTGGTGCTTTGAAAACCGGCAGATCGACAACATTCACATCCTGGCGCACACGAGTGTCAGGGGGCGCCATGCAAAGGCATCCTCAAGTGTGGCTAGCATGGCCCTTGAAAGAGCGCGACAATCTTGGCCTGTCGAGGGAAAGAAGTCGTTCATGCCACCTTGTGGCACAAAACCTGCCCTGCCTTAATGGCCAAGACTTCAGCAAGGTGCTCCCCCTGCTGCTTCATCTGATCCTCTTCCTGTGCAGTCTCATGGTGCTGACTCCAGCAAGAGATTTCCCCTGCCTCCTTTTTCTCCTTCGATCTTGAAACCGATTTGCCTCAGGAAACAGGCTGCCACTCAATCACCCTTCGTAAGAATCTCCTTGCCTGCCCGCTTTGGAGAGCCTCAGGGCTGCATTCTGCATCAAGCTCGCTTGTACGATTAAATATCTCTGCCCAGTGCGTGGTATCCTAATCTTGCCACAAAAATTCAGCCTCGGCCTGCACTGCGACTCAAACGCCTGGCATCGTCAAGTAAGAAAGTTCGGCAGTTGGGAAGTTCTCTGCGATGATTGACCAGCACGAGGAACCATCATGCCCCCTTTTGGATAATACACAAGTCAGGAACCCTGGACGTTGGATCCCGTGCACAGAACATTCCCAAACCAACTCAGCAACAACTTCGGCCACCTCATGGTTGGGAATGCTCTCTATGCCTGGCCTTGAGGCCGATCGCGTGCGCTCTCTTGTGTGCCTCAAGGCATTTTGTGTCAAAACAAGCAAGCCGGACTCCCAATGGTCTCCGAAGAGTAGGGGCACCTCCATATGGAAACGATTTCAGTGTCGAACTTCCCTCAAAAAAACGCCTTCCGCCGCAGGCCTGCGCCTCCGACTAGGAGACCGCGATCTGCGACTCCTCCTGTCAATGCACACATTTGTCTGTAGATGTGACACCTCTTGATGAATACGTACTTCGAGCCATGGTCACAGCATGATCTGGCCATCATCCAATGGCTAGCGAATTTGTGTGCGTCTTCGAGCCACAGCTGCTGAACGCTTTGGCGTGTCGTGCTACACTGAGGCACAGCACGTTCTGCAGTTGCTGCCAAAAGATATCAACATGCGACTATTCATTAGCAGGCCCTGTACAGTCAGTAGAGAAAGTCAACGATAGACCTAATCCCACAGAAATTGGGTGATTATCTCAATCTTGCTCGTGTTCCAGAAGCGCCTTAGTTGGTTGAAATCTAAAGCATGATCTCTGCCTTTTGCCTTCCAGCGGTTTTCTTTGCTTTGAAAACCGGCAGCTTGGCAACATTCACATCCTGGCGCACACGAGCGTCAAAGGGCGCCATGCAAAGGCATCCTCAAGCGTGGCGGGCGTGGCCCTTGAAAGAGCGCGGCAACACTGGCCTGTGCAGGGAAAGGTAGCGTTTGTGTCACCCTGTCGAAAACGGAAACGGCTGTGCCTGAATGCCCCTGACTTCAGCAAGACGCTCCCTCGGGAGAAGCGGTGGGAATGGCCAGCTTCACAGTAAAATCTCTGCCAAGCTGCTTCTTCTGATCCTCCTCCTGTGCAGCCTCATGGTGCTGACTCCAGCAAGAGATTTCCAGAGATTTCCTTGCCTCCTTCTTCTGGCTAACCTCTTCCTTCTCTCTTGAAACCGATTTGCCTCAGAAAACAGGCTGCCAATCACCCTCAATCACCCTTCGTAAGAATTTACTTGCCTGCCCGCTTCGGAGAGCCTTGCGGCTGCTGTCGGCCTCACGTCTAAGCATTCCGCATCAAGCTTGGAACTGTACGAGTGGGTATCTCTGCCCAGTGCGTTCAAACGCAGTACGTTTGCGGAACCCGAATCTTGCCGCAAAAACGGGCCTCGGTCTGCACTGCGACTCAATCGCCTGGCATCGTCAAGTAAGGAAGTTCGGAAGCTCCAAAGTTATGTGATGATTGATCAGCACGACGAACCATCCTGCTGACAATACACCAACTATGTAAAGCTGGGAACATAAATTGGCATTCTGAGGGGTACACCCTCGTAGGTACACAACAAGTCAGGAACCCTGGACGCTGGATCCCGTGCAAAGAACATTCCCAAACCAACTCAGCAACAAGTTTGGCCACCTCATGGTTGGGAATGCACTCTATGCCTGGCCTTGAGGCCGATCGCGTGCGCTCTCTTCTGTGCCTCAAGGCATTGTGTCAAGACAATGCAAGCATGGAGCTTCCGCAGGGAAACGCGTTCAATGGCAAATCCACAAAGAGGAGGGGAACCTCCCAAAGGAAACGATTTCAGTGTCGAACATTAAAACAACAAGTCCGTCCGCGGCGGGCCTGCGCCTCCGGATAGGCGACCGGGATCTGCGTGGAGTCCTCCTGATGCGTTCGTAGTCACATCTCGGTCTAGCTATTCTGGCAAACCAGCGCCTTGCTGAAAGGATAGGCAGGGAATGAGAAATGGGAATGACCTCTATAAACAACCATCCCCTGTGGCTTCCTTTCCCTGCCGGCTCATTCCCAACGCCCTGGGTTATTCCCCACTGAGCACCAGCAAGCATCTCAGAGCACAAGGGTGATATGTGTCGTGCGGAGATGTGAAGCGATGAAGGTTCTTTCTGCAAATGTTCCCGACTCAAGCACGTTGAGAGAATTCTGCGCCGCTGGTCTCGCTGCCAAGCTCATGCTCGAGACTTAGCATGTGGCTCCTTTGTCACAAGTGCAGCGTTGATGTGAGAGTTGCAATTTACTTCATCACCTACCAAAGACTCTTTCGGGGCAGTCCAATGAGTATTAGACCATTGTCGCTGCCTGTGACAGACACCCAGTTGCAACTTGCTGCAAGCTGAAGGAACTTCCAGGTTGCCTGTGCTCACCCGAGCTTGAGGAGCTCTTAAGCAGAAGCTCATGGACTCACGGCCAAAACCAGATCCCTTCCTGCCACACTTGACCCCACGTCTCTAGGCAGGAGATGCAAGCAACCAGGAAAACATGATCACTGATCACCATCCAAACGTCATAGGTTGCGAATGGGTCAAAGCCACAGGCGCCCTCTAGCATGTAACCGCCAGGACCATACCAAACATCTTCCTCTCGCTGAACGAGTCGCAACGTCGGGATGCACTTCCAATGGTTGGCACCCGGGTTGCCTTTTTGGAAAAGGGTCCAACTAGTCTAATTGCGTCGGGAGACCCTCGATTTGTGACTCCTT
>CAUJNA010000134.1:161606-186606 GCA_963377175.1 Effrenium voratum | reverse complement strand
CCGAACTGCCACTCCCTTTTTCAGGGCTCCAAGTCTCTCCCTCAGCTGGGCTCCGATTTGAGAGCTGGGGGCCCAGCTTAGGTGCAGCAAGGGCGGCCTCCAAATTTTCAGCGAAGCACCAAGTCTCGGCGTGGGCCAAGTCGCGCACGGCTGTCCAGGCTTTAGATGCTCGCAGTATCTCGTGGAGCCTCGCCGCAAATCCAAACGCAAATGTCAGCTTGCTGCAATGGGGGTGCCTTTTTTGGCGGTTCCCCTTCTTGGGTGAGAGTTAGGGAAATCACCAGGAACACCGTTGCGCCATCTTGGAAAGACACGCCCAAGAACTCATGCGCTCGCACTCAGAACCAGGCACTTGCCAGGAGCCAAGCATGCCATGCCATCCTCGGACACTGGGATATCAAGTCCCCTGCGAAGTTGCACGAGCAAAGGATGCAAAAGATAGACGTATGGTTGACCTGAATCTCACATGGATTCAACATTCACTCAAAGGGCACTCCATTTCTGGGTTTTGACTATCTCCTGAGGCAGTTCCAAGGCTCAAGGAAGCGCATTACCGTTGTCAACAGGCACGCATCATGAGTTGGAGCTTGTTGGTCAGGGCGAAGCAGCTTTAATGGCCATTATTCCTGTCTGAGGGAAACATTCCGATTTCGAGGAAACATGATTATCTCGTACCAGGCGATCAGTTCTTCAAACTCTAGAATTGACCAGGAATCATATCATACCCAACTACTGTTGACAAGCTCCTAGCTCCTGGTACAATGCCCATGTCGGAATCAGAAGGGAATCCTTGTCTCGCATGATTCGCCATGTCATGCAAGCATGATCAGCAACTGCTCTTTGGCAAAAAAGGATGTAGCTCTTATGCCTTCTGTCTCACGGTAGCCCTCAAGCCTCTGCAAAACGCGAGCAGCCCGCCTTGGAGAGGCCATTGATCGTGTCTGGCGAAATACGATTCTCCTTCGGCAGTGAATCTACGGCTTGCAAAACCTCACAACTTCAAGTGAGTCCCAGTTGACTCCGGTCGGTCAGTTGAGGGCTCATACTCTCTGGTCTACTATACAAGGTTTGTGGCAGGGTCAAAACATATGTAAATATGTATACGCATTATGAGTACATATATATATATATACCTCTATACATACATAATATATATATATTGCTACCCTTCCAATTCACCAATTTGCAGGCGAATTTCTGCACTTGCGTGGCATTCCAAATAAGAATAAGCGGCTTCTCGGGAGATTTGCAAGTGAGGATGGATGGACAAACAGACTGCTCTCTCGCTTTTTTGGCTGCGCAAACTGGGACTGCTGGCCAAACTTGCTGGATCGGTAGTCAGTCAGTCAGTCAGTCGGTCGGTCGGTCGGTCGGTCGGTCGGTCAGTCAATCAGCCACCCAACCAGCCACCCAGCAAGTCCGTTGGCAAGTGACCAATGCAACATGCAGGCATATGAGAGCAAAGCCTTAGAGTAGTGCCTGGATACGTGGCACGATGCAGTGCACACAAGCAACATCACACCTGTATACATCACAACGTTCTTGCATCCCCTTTGTTACCCACGTTTTCGGGAAGACCGGGGTCTAGATCAACTTGTACTACAATACAAGTGCAATCTACACAGAAAGCAGCGCTGGTTTCATCTGGTATAACGCAACGCTGAATGGTAAAATCAGAACTTGAATCTTCCACTTTGCATGTTTAGATGAACTTTTCGCCCATGGTTCTAATAAAAAATGAAATATATAAAGCACCAATTTCACTATCATGATTATCTTTATCTATTTCTTTCCGCGCTTTCCATCCGACTGACTTCATGCTTTGGTCTGACTTTCAAAACAATTAGTTACCAATTTGTGCATAGCGTTCTCGAAAACTATATGGTCAGAATCACAACACCGAAATTTAACTACACCGTGCCAACTCTTTACATAGTAAATAATAGCTAATTCATTCGTGAATTACAATTACCACTTAATAAAGTTCCATGTCTGCTGTGAGGCACAGCGCAATAAGCATACCTAAGATGCCTATCTGCACTATCAATGTCCAACATTCTTACACGTTCTGTTTTAAACATCATAGATTCTTATGTTGTAATTCTCTATATTACTTGTTACCTATCTTAAACAATTGTATTCAGCGTTCCTTCTTCATCCTTCTTGTAAAGTCTTAATATATTTTTCATCTGTCCAGACTCTTTGCGCTTGTGTTTTATTCTTGCCGGAGAAAAAGCCGAAAGGTCAAACTGCCTGAAGCAAGCAACATGTTTGCGTGGTGAGCCTTGTTTGACGCGTTTCACCTGGCTCTACGACGGAACCACGCATTTTTTCTTGATCTAGGGTGAACCCGGCCCCATCCGTCCGTCTACCTACCTTTCACTTCCTATCTTCTACTTCTATCTATCTAACGCATCCATCTATCAAACTTTTCTGGAGCAGGCTACTACTATATCTCTATGTATCTATTTAACCTGTCTACTCTAATCTATCTCTATCTCTATCTCTATCTCTCTCTCACTCTCTCTCTCTACCTGACCTTGCAAACACGCTGCGCCTGCCACGAAATATGTACGTGACCTTGCGAAACCACTGCGCATCCCACGAAATCTGCACCTGACCTTGCGAAACTGCTGCGCATGCCACGAAATCTGCACATCGCCTTGCGAAAGTGCCGCGCCTGCCACGAAATATGTACCTGAACTTGCGAAAGTCCTGCGCCTGCCACGCAATCTCTACCTGATACCCCTGCGCCTGCTATGCAAACTAAAGTCGCGAAAAGTGTGCACGTGCTGGAGCCCGGAAGGGACGAATCGCCTCAATTCCGGTTGAAAGGGAAATCTGAAACTTGAGCCGACTGCAGAAGACATGCAAAGGAAGAGATGAGGCGGGCTCCAGTTGGGAGTTTTTGACTGGCACAGACAAAGATATAGACAATGTATACATATATGAATCCGCCGACATTGCTCGGCGTGTCGGACACCTACGAGAGGATAGAGGATAACCCCCCCCCCTAACCCCCCCCGGCCCGACGTCTGATACGTGGGGGGGGGGGGGGGGGCCCCCCCCCCCCAAGGACCGCGCGGCAATTTGATGACGTTCCACTAAACGTAGGTGTCGCAAAACAGGGGTCCCAGGCTCGATTCCCCCTGCCGGCTCTTTGCTGGTTTGGGGTTCCTGCCTCCTTTTGCAGAAAATCTGGAAAAACTCTGTGTTTTTGGACGTCCTAATTGTGAAAACGCTGGAAAACCCGTTTTTTTTGCTGGAAATATTGGGGAGCAGAGGGGAAATGCAAGGAAGTGCAAGTGAAATGAGGGGAGGAAATAGGAAGTCGACATGACAGGAAAGCAGCGGAACATGAAAGGGAAACAAAGGGGAACTGAAAGGGACATGCAAGGGACAGAAATGAAAACAAGGGGAGTGCAGGGGGAAGGAGAGGAAACAAAGCACAAGGAAACCAAGCACGACGGGAGATGTAGGGAAATGACTCGCAACGAAAGAACGGGACATACATGGCAAATGAAGCGGACATACCGAGAAAATGTCAGGGACATGAAGGGGGGGCTGAATGGCATGGAAGGGACAGGACCAGGACATCATGGGAAACGTGACAAGGACATGAAGGGGGAAAGCCAGTAGTGAGATGACAGTTCAGGGTCATGCAGGGGCAGTGCCCGGACATCGAGGCAACTCGGGGGGGGACGTGACGCTGCAATGCAGAGAGAGAGAGAGAGAGAGAGAGAGAGACAGAGAGAGAGAGAGAGAGAGAGAGAGAGAGAGAGAGGGGGAGAGCGGGAGAGAGACAGAGAGAGAGACAGAAAGAGAGAGAGAGAGACAGAGCCACAGACAGAGCCAGAATCAGAGAAACAGAGAAAGAGACAGACAGAGAGAGAGACAGCGAGAGAGAGAGAAAGACGGAGACTGAGAAAGAGAGACACAGAAAGACAGAGAGAGAGAGAGAGAGAGAGAAAGAGAAAGAGAAAGAGAAAGAGCGAGAAAGTGAGAGAGTAGAGAGGTTCGAATTAGGGTGCCCTTTTTCTGTAGAGGGGCGTGGACAGGAAGGAGACAGGGAGACAGAAAGAGACAGAGAAACAGAGACAGCGAGAGAGAGAGAGAGTGGGAGATTGAGGAGAGAGAGGCTTGGGGGGATGGGGAGAATGGGGAGCAGAGGGAGGGAGAGAGGACGACAGAACGCACGAGGGAGACAAGGGAGAGGGAAGAAGGAGAAAAGGGAGAGGACAATGTCGGCGGACTGAGCCGGAGGCTCTAAAGTATACTAGGGTGAACCTGCCTCTGTATGCATATAAGAGATAACACATCTACAAACTATACACTACTTTCCAGACAAATAGCTGTTTCATACGTGTATGTTTACGCCTACACACACGTGTATACATATATATATATATATGTACATGTATATAAAATATATATATATATATATATGCGTGGACAGGTGCACCTGTCCGCGTGTGTTACAAAGATACAAACCCAACTATCATGGACAAGGGCATATACACAGACATGGACAAACGCATATACATGGACATGGATACACGCTTACATAGGCATAGACACATACGCAAGCGCATGTGTAGACATGTATGTTTATGTATGTGTACATGTATGTGTACATGCGCCTGTGTATGGATACGCATGTGCATATGTCTATGTTATGTGCCACACACAAAAGTTCTATTGTTTGTATTTGCATATAGTCTACGTAAATCTGCACACATCTTCAGAGGCCCATCCTGACCCAACTTCAACGTCTCCTCGATTCGAAGCCAATAGGGACAAGTCAATCGCAGGCTGGCGCTTTTGGCCTGCGTGAGAAAATTTGCTCAGCGGAAGCCCCGCTCTACCCTTTTGCTCTATCATGATACTGATAAACATTCATACTAGGCCCTCACTACTTTCAAACCAGGGAGTAGACTCCCTTCCTATGTTGGCCAACAGATGCTTTGGGTGCTACATGGAACCCCAAGAAAGGCTCGCCCGAAACATCGCGCTGCCATTTGGGGCAGCAAAAACTCAAACCTCTAACGTTGGCAAGGCCGAGGCTGGATCCCAGGTGCAAGCCGCGCAGGTTCTCAAGAGCCTGGCCTTGAGCACAGTGACGAGAGCCTGCGCGAGCCATGGCCAGCCGAGGTCAGAAATCGGGGCCGAAAATTGGGACAAACAACTTGGGGTTCCTACTGGGTGGCACGTCTTTTAGGCTTTTAGGGACCCAAAATAGTGGTGTTCCTTTTGGTGTCCCTTTGAAACCACCCACAAAGGGGGGGGTAACCCTCAAAAAAGACAAACCCACTTGGTTGATTTGATGCGTGTTGTACTAGCCCGTCACAAGAAGGGTCGACTATTTCTTACACACAGTCAGCTCCAGTTCAGGGAACATCGACAAAATCAAGGCGCATGCAGGGGAGGGAGCGTTGTCAAAATTAGGGGGGCCAAATGTATAGGACAGGCAGCCCAATCTCCAGGCTGCGATCCCATCTGAAATCGGCCCCACATGTTGCCTCCAAGGATGTCGCCGTCAGCTCATTGTGCGATAAGTGGATCTCTTGCGGAAGCTTTGCCGAATCCTCGAGGAATATGGCAAAGGCTGCAGTTCAACGATCGAATCCTCTGTTTGCCTCTCGATAGCAAGCGTTTGATCAACTGTTGCGCATCGATGCCTTTGTGACTAAAACACTAAATGCTATATATCCGCATGGAACCAACGAGCCTATTCTGCGGTGCGTGTCGCGCCGCGGCTTGGCACTTGGGGTGAAGCGCATGAGCCGACGCTGGTTTTTGCGTGAGAGGCGACTCATTCTCATGGCAATCAGCGCACTTGCGCCAAGTTGTGCCAAAAAACGAACGACAGGACGGCTGATCTGATGAATCGTTCAGTTTGGAAGTTATATTCTTCTTCGCCGAACTTTCTTGTCTTCTCAGGTGCTTCCAGGCACACAGCAATAGGTCAACTTGCGATGGATCTCGCTGACCGCGTACTTTGCTGCTCTCGTGCAGCTTCTGAAAGTGAGACCAAGTCAGCTACAAGACTCTAGATGTGTCTGATCCCACTTTCTGTTTCTCTCTGGACGTCTGCTGGGCCCCATTTTTGTGCGTGGCGAGGAGTGTGACTTATCTTGATTGCGTGAGTGTCAATAAACTCTCCAGCGTGACTCCTGACGCTTGCCCTAGCCAAGAAAGGCTGTCTAAAATGCATTGTTCTGGCTACCTGGCATCAACGCTCCATGAAGGTAAGGCCAAGACCATGCATAAAAGCCATTCGCACAGGCTGTACAAGCAGGCATCTGTCGCTCCACATCGATATGCCTGACATGTTGGGCAACCCCACAGCTTCGTTTCCACACATGCCCATGATTCTTTTGGCAAAGGACCTTGACGCGCTGCGAAGTTGCTCCAGCCCGGCGCAATGTGTGGAACAGCTCGGACAAACAGTCCTGACAAGCTTTTCGCAACTGCCACGCTGCCTGTGTCCAGCCCAGCCTCGGCCCACGTGATGCTTGAGACATCGATGTTGTCAAAGCGCACCGTTCCGAAGTCGTACCTTTCGAGAAAAAAAACACACAGCGAGCTTGATGATGCTTGCTAAATGCAGTGAAAAACAAAAGGACTGGTGTTGTAGCAGCCCGGCACCGCAACAAGCAAAGAGGACGTAAGCCTTGCAAGATTGACCATAAATCCAACAGCCAAAACAAATGAGCAGTCTGGCTGGGATGCGAACGTGCAAAGAACACATGAGATGCAAACACGCAATGGCACACAAAAGAGTTGGCATGGGGAGGCTGTCAATGAGTGCCAAATCACGCCCGCAACACTTCTTCGCATCTTGCAGTGCTCTTAGCCACGGTTGTGTTCTCAAGTGTTTGGTTAGTGCCAAGCTATGGCGAGTAAAGCTAAGCCCTTGTAAAAAGCCCAGATCTGATTTGCAGTGCTCGGGTTTGATGGATGCACGTGAGTCAACCCTAGCAAGAGCCGCCAGAGCAAGCAATCAGCAACAGGCCCCGATCAATACTACCTCGGATGGATGTGGCCCATGTCATCCCCTTTGCAACGGTAGATGATTGTGAAAATTGTCGGCTGCTTCTGTCAACTGCCAGCTGCCTGGCCTTTGTTCCTGCATTTTGCCGCTCAATCGACATCAGCAAGTTGATCTTATCCAAGCAACCAAAATGACGATGAACTGATCTGATGCCCATGGCGGGAATGCAAGCTTGCTACGGCGGTTCAGACTAGCAAACACCTTGACAAGCTTCACCTACCTGAAGAAAATTCCCCAGGGGCAACCCATCTATCCACCGTCCTGATCTTGTTTACAACAAAAACATCTAGCACAATAGATCAACATACTCAGCTGTGAAAGGGGTCTCGGGCGCACTTTTGCAGTTCGCACTGCAGCTGCTGGCAAAAGAGCAACGCCTGCCCTGGTGGATCCCGAAAAATTGCCACCTCGGGCCAAACAAACCAGCAGGCGAGATTGAGGACTCAAAGGCCCTCGCGCCCCGGTGTGGTAGGCAGGTAATGCCGGTCCTTAACAACTTAAGTCTCCCCCAGCTCTCCAATCGCGCTCGACAATCTGTCAGCTTCGTCTGAGGAAGCGTCACAGGCCCGGCGTATCCTACACCTCCGCACGCCGCTCCTGACGAGCAAACTCTGCCGACTTCTCATTCAAAAAAAGATCCCACCTCCGGCTTCCCACCTTGGCTTTGCGTCAATCACAGCTTCACTCTAACGCCATAAACCTCGGTGCTTTCTTTGAGGTGCTGCAGGCTGGAGACGATTTGCCCAATTCATACTTTGGAAGGGCAGGCGCGAGCTCTGTACTGTGCCCGAGCGCCACACGTGCCCTGGCCTGATTCCCCTCTAGTAGCTACAGACTAAACAACATTGGCAGCGCACATGTCTCAGACATGTGGCAATGATTCGTTTGCTCACCGCCTCAGCTCATTCCTGCCACAGAGAGAGAGAGAGAGAGGAAGAGAGCTTGAGTGAAGAAAACAGCAGCACGGCTGTGGGAAGCCTCCAGAATGCTTGGCGTCTCTTCAAAACAGAACCAAACATGATTCCTAGTTGTACCACATGTTCGCTGCCGAAGCATGCCTCCGCTTTGAAGAGCTGCCCCTCAACTCCTGACAGGCAACAGACGAAAAAGGCGTGTAGCTGCATGCACTTCGTCCCAGGCACAATATATGTTGGTGCATTTAGCGTTATCACTTTGATGCGCCGTGCGTGCTTAAGCCACGCATCTTAGTTGCCTCACAAAAAACTTGTGCTCAGCATATCCCGAGACAAGGTGTATCGCAGCATCCCTGCAACAGGAGAACTGCAATCCGTCCAAATGGAAGACAGAGCTAAAACGAGCGGGTCATCAAAAGGCAGAACATGGAACCCCAAACCACCAAACCCCAACCCCCAACCCCCAAACCCTAAACCCTACACCAGGGTTTTCCTGCAAGACAGGTTGGCAGCCTTCCTTTTGACGATCCAAGAGTTGCCGTTGTTGTTGTTGCCGCTGTCGTTGTCGTTGTTTTTGTCGTTGTGGTTGTTGCTGCTGCTGTTGCTGCTGCTATTGCTGTTGCTGTTGCTGTTGTTGTTGCTGCTACTGTTGCCGCGGCTGGCTGCGGCTGCTGCTGCTGCTGCGGCACTGCTGCGGCGGCCGCCGCCGCTGATGCTGCTGTTTACAGCTTCAGCTGGTCTTGCGTCACACAAATCGGCAGACCGTGGTAATGTCCTCAGAAGATCGCTTCTTCGCTTTCCAGCGCGTGCTTGTCTGACAATAGACGCCAATGAGGGCTGAGTCCTGGAAAAGCGCCACACAAAGCATGTCATATCTGAAATAGTTGGATCGAACTGCATCCAGCTGTCTTGCGTTGTCTGCGTCTTGGTCCTTGAAGTACAAGCCAACGATCTGGCTACCATCCGAGGAATTAAACTTGACTCCTGGGCGGAAAATCGAGCTTCAACGTTGCCGTCGCGTTTCTTTTTGTCCCCATCAGCCAAGTTGCTCTTTGATGAAGCGGAGGGCTTGGCCCAACCGGTGATTGAAATCACACGCTTCGAGGTCACAAAGGTCAGGGACGTACCCAAGTATTCCTTCTCGACCTGCTTCACAGACAAAATGAGCTCGTCTTCCTGAGCGCCACCGAGCGCCACTTGGCCCAAATGGGCAACGTCTCGAAGCAGAAGACCCTTCTTTGACGTGTCCAAACGGCAATCCGAAATGGGCTGCCCAAATATTAGGATGCACGGCCTTCAATTTTCACCGCAAGCAAGTAGTTGGTACAAAAAACCCCATGCCAGGAAACACTCGTAGCCATTCCAGGCTTGGCCCTGGCAAGAAAAAGAGGGAGAAATAACCTCCCTGATCGCGATCCGGGATCCATGATTCCATCAAGGAAACAGAAAAGAAAACAAGAAGCAACCAAACCAACACCAAAACAAACACCACAGCTTTCAAAGGGGGTCAACCATGGTCCCTTCCGTTCTCTAAGTTTTGGGAATTCTTCAACCTTTCCTGACATGGGCGAAGCGCCTCAGTGCCAGGAACGATACAGTGAGGCTCTGACCTGCTAGAGATCTTTTTCATCAGCGTGTCACGGATCCTGCGCATCAAAATCAGTGCCAGCGTCAGCCCGTGCTTCAAGTCCCTTCCTGGCGGCAGCATCTTCAAATGCCTCGCGAGGAGCTGCCCCAGCTTCCAGCAGCTGGCGTACCTACGCGCAGGGGGCCGGGCCTGACGCGCCATCTGACGGCTGTCTCTACCCTCGGGGCGGAGCTAAACCTAAATGATCTTGGAGCCAGCCAAAATACCAGCTCGCATCTTATTCATAGAATCACTGCTAAGAGTCCGCAAAAGGGGTCCCCCACAAGAAGCAACCACACCAACACCAAAACACCACAGCCCCCCAAAGGGGGTCAACCATGGTCCCTTCCACGTCCCCCAGACTTCCGCATACGCGGGGGTTCAAGCGAGTGCAGGAGGTCAGCCCAAACCTTAGAGAAGGCCAATTGCTTGCGTGAAAACCGCATCTGCATGTCTGACAGTACAGCCAAAGAGTCCTGAATATAGATCCTGACTGTCCGTTCAGCGGACCAGCGACCAGCTTGGCAGACTTGTGAGTAGCTTTTAGTGGTTATAAAGAGGTGAGTGGCACCACCTCTCCTGAGACTGTACGGTTTAAACCGGCAGTTTGTAAAACCGCACGCGACGCAAGCACCCTGGAAGGCTGCACGAAAAGCATGCGGGCGCAAATCCACCAAAAAATCGTCCGGGCGAGCACGCAAAAGCCACGCTCTGAGCAACATGGAAACCTCCAGGTTCTCCAACGTTGTTGCATCAGCTCCCGCATTACGATACGACATTTTAGTCGAACCCAAGTGGAGCACAATGGACGACGACTTCCCGACATGTATATGCTTAGCTTGCAGCTGCAGAAGCTCCGAAGAAGTGCCGAGAAAGCCACCTGCAAGGCCAAAGCCAGCTGTGGTTTAGATCCCTGTAGATAACCACACAATACATTCAAAGTGGCTGGCGTCAACGGCTTGGCCCGTGAGGGCAGCTCATGCTGACCCCAGGTCTTCAGAAGTCGCCATGAAATTGGCAAATTCCGCCGCAGGTTGGGCTGAGCATGCTGCAGACCACAAACAGTGTCATTAGCTTTGTAGCGACTGTCGCCTTCCTCCCAGAGATGAGTGATATACTGCCATCGAAGGCTGTTTTTGTTTGCGGCAGCTGGAGCTCCTCATACTTAAGGTACTGGAAAAACTCTCGCACAGAGTCACGATAACGCTTCAAGGTGGCGGGTTTGACTGCAAGGTCCTGCAAAGTGCCTAAGTGTTTGCGTCTTTGTTTGCGTTCTGCCCGGCTGCGCCCTTCCACTACCTGCGCTTTAACCATCGTCTCTTGACCGGCCGTCGAGACGGCCGGTCAGCCGGATTCTGGTCTGTGTTGACGTAGCCGAGCAAGCAAACATTTCCGGACGCTAACAAATAGGCACACATGCGTTGCAGGACCAACCGAAGCTTTTCTTGAAGAAGACCTCCCCTTATTGGTGACTAACAAGGAGACCATTGAGTCCGTCAGGTGAAGGAACCGGTGCCGTGAAAAGGGCCCGTAGCTCAAGCTTGTTGATGTGCTCGGGCCGCCCAGGAGTCCTCCTCCACCGCAAACCACAGACAGCTTTCCATCCCCACAACCCAGCGGGGACCGAAGACCTAAGGCGTTGAAACTTTGGAACACACATGGTGGGGGCGGTCAGCAAGATGTTGCCAATTTCTGCACCAGCAACCCCTCACGCTCCGCGTCCGAGACCACACTTGAACGCTGTGTCCAAGCGCGTCTCCAAAGTTGGCTTTGGAGAAGCGCACCCCTTCCTGGCTGACATCTCTCCACCACCTCCCGAAGGGAGACGTGGGGGATAAACCCCTGATCTTCCAACAAGCTCTTCAAAAGCAATGCCACCACAGGCACCGACCATGTGTTTCCCAACATTGTAAGGCGCTTGTTCTCCCAGTCTCCTCTCTTTGCCTTCCTCTCATGCTTCGCACCAGCCTTTTTTCAGATGGTGCACCCCATTCTCACGTTTGTATTGATACGGCGGGAAACGATGGTTGTCCGCCGCCCAAAGCTCCAACTCCTGCGGGGTGCAGGAATCAATCCCCGCCGGCCTCCATCTAGGTTTGGCACTTGGCTGGGACGTTGTAAACGTGTTCAACTTGCGATCTGGCGGGCCCGCCAAAGCCCATCCAGGCTCAAGATAGCGCGAGGCTTCAACACTGACCTCAAAACGGACCTCCCCATACTCATGGCAGTCAGGAGACCCCGGGAGCGTGATGCGCACGCCGTCTTCACTTCGGATGGCCCAATTGAACCACCACAACCGAGGCCGCCTCGCGAGTGAGCAGTGCTTGGCATCGACCAAATACGGAAGAACCTCGATGGAAGTAGAGTAAACTGCTCGATCCTCCCAGCTCATTGAGAACACACTTTCCAGCAAGAAGAACACTTTGGCCCAACTGAAGACACTCCTCACCAGGTCAATGATATATTTGACGTGAGAATGCAAAGAGGACCTCGGACCGGCTCGTTGCGCCCAAAATTCAAGCCGGACACACCCTGGCAAGGGGGTCCCCCTCCTATAATGACCAAGTGAACGCGGGAGAAACGGAGGGCCCACTGCCTGACCTCCTCCTCCGTCACCTCCTCAACAGAGGAGAGCTGCAGGACATCAGCAAAGTTCGCTTCCACCACTCTACAGGCGCCGGCATCCGATTCTACAGCGATGTAGCCCCCAACTGGGGCCTGCAAGACATCCAGCGCCACCCTCAAGGCACCTATGCCATCAAAAAGACCAATCCCCAAAACCT
The DNA here is from genome assembly GCA_963377175.1 of Effrenium voratum. Classification (NCBI taxonomy): domain Eukaryota; class Dinophyceae; order Suessiales; family Symbiodiniaceae; genus Effrenium; species Effrenium voratum. Next base: position 174,228 of record CAUJNA010000134.1, on the reverse strand, counting down.
GAGTCATCAGGGAGCTCAGAGGTCTCACCTCTCACTGCAGCCCCCATAGGCTTGAGCCCCGTAGACATCACCAAACCACCACCCGTCTCAGAGGCGTCCGAGGCCGTCACCAGACTCATCCCAAGCCACAGCTCAATCTTGACTTCCAAGGGGATAGGTTTCCACAGCCCTGTTTTCCCTTCGAAAGAAGAGATGAAAACCCAGATCTGGTTGAGGCACGACATCAGGGGTCGCCTGTAACTAAAAAGGTAAACCAACCCCCCGGCGACAATTTGCAACCTCTTGAGAGAGGTCCTCTTGGACCTTAGGAGGAAGAGTCCTCCCTGCACATATCGAGCGGTTTTCTCGTCCTTTGCCCGGATAGACCCTTCAACCCCATCACACAATGCACCCTGCATCTCAGCGACCAGCTGTTGTTCAACAGTCTTCTTCACATTCCGGGGAACATTGAACTCCTCATAAACTGAACGCAGTGCCAGGCTCGCCCCATTTGGCCGCCCCTCCAAAAGTGCCGCAGCGGGAGGGTTCACCTTTTGCAAAGTATCGAAGTTGTCCAAGTAGACCCTGTAAAACAAAGGGGAGCGAGGAACCGCCTTGTCACGTGAGCTCCGTCTCTCGACCCACACCTGCCAGCTCCATCGCCCTCGTGACCAGTCCTCGATGCAGGTGCTGAGCAGTACTCACACTGTTGGTGAAGCCCATTGGGAGCACTGTAGCAGACAGCACATGTGGCCTCCTATCCCCACCCGGATTAAGGGAGGCCGGTATAACCTTATTGAAACAAAGAAGCGGCCTCCAAACCTCAGGAAGGCCTACCACGTAGAACATCGCCTTGATATCCTCACTCGAGATGAGGACATGTTCACCCTCTCTAACCGCAAAGGCGCCATCTGCGATAAGAGGGGCAACGTTGCTAAGTCACCTTGCAACGGCTCAAAAAGAAGATTTGCCGGGCGGAGGTCCATAATTAGCCTCAGGACTTCCACGCCCCCGACAACCTCATGCTTCGGCACCCCAAAAAGCCCACCAAGAAGGGGTTCCCCTTCAACCTTGTAGGCTTCCTCCAGGCAAGGGGTACAGATGCCCCTTTCAATCAAACCTTGGGCAACCTGCCCCCAATCTTCCTCCCCAACCCCTCGGGAACCTTGTGGCTTCAAGTACTTGTGGGGGGATTCGAGGAAGTCTTTGACTCCCCCTGAACACACTTCAAGTGCGTCTACGACTCCTGCACTGCCTTTGGCGGGCAGGGAATGTGCTAGGTTGGCCCACCCCAAATTCTGCGGGACGTGTACTTCCATCTGTAGGAATTGACCACCTTAGCCTTCCAAAAATCCTCCTCCCCCTTCGGGGTTAGGTAGTGGAACCTTACTCCACCTACCAACACAGGAAATGGACTCCCAAAGATGCCGCAGTACTTTTTGCTGCAGCGCAGTGCCCTCATGTCCAGGCATCGAAACCGAAGAGACAGGGGGGTAACCAGCCATCCAGTTGAGGCCCGCGACCACCCCTTGAAACCAAGCATCAAAGGAGAAATCCCCATATTCCGTGCCCAAACCACCCCCCCGCGCGGGCAGGGGAAACAAGTCTGACGTTCCCCTTCCCAGGCCGCCTTGCTCGCGGTGAAGGCAACAACTTCGACCCTACTTTCAAACCACCACTCTTGTAAGCAGCGTCCAGCTGCAGCGAGAGACAGTTCTAGGGAACAATCGGACGCGGAAAAATGCGACGGGGGCGCAAGATCAGGCACGTGGGGCTTAGCTACCAAGTCTGGATCCGGCTCATCTCTCCTCTCAGGCGAAGAGGAGATCACTCCTGCAAAACCGCTCAGGCGTCCGCGGGCTTGGGCTTCACCACCTCCGGCTGTGGGCGCCCTTGGAGCCCTCGGCTTCCCGCCTTTGCTCCACCAGCCCCTCCCTTTGGGAGGGTAACTCCTGTTGGCGTGATCGCCCCCTTTTCCTTGCCAGGGGCGGCTTGATCTCCTTGGTCTTGATGAACTCCGCTTGCTGACCCGCTGCCCCCTGTCCAGGGGCGCCTCCCCGTCGTCCTGCTTCTGCTCCTTTGCAGCCGTCCGGAGCTCCTCGTCTGTGGCGACGCTGTTGAGGATCTCCGGGATCAACTCCATCCTTGATGCCACCTCCGGGCGTGACATCCAGCGCTCGGACGACCTCCCCCTCGAAGAGCTGGTCCATGACCGCACAGAGCGACAAAGCCTCTCTCGCCAATGGGCGCGACGGGTTCAGACGCGAGAGAGTCTGGCGGAAGTACTGAACCATGGCCCCAGCTCCCTCCTGGCAAGCGAAAGACCCATCCCATCGCACAGGGTCTTCCTGCACCGCTGGAGCCCCATCTTGGCTAGCAGCCCGGGACATCGCCTGTACATATTTGGCCTGGCTCTCCTCTGGGAAGAGGAGCTCCTCGTCCGAATCCAGCACCTTGAATTCGGGACCGCCCGAATGACTGCTGCTGCTGCTGGAGTCGCTGTCTCCTTTTCCTCTCCTCAGCTTTATCTTCGGCCTCTTGAACTCCGGATCGAGGCTCGATCCTTGCCACGACCACCTGCTTTGCTTCAGCATCTCCAGCACGCGTACCTTGTCCTTGGCCTTCTTCTTCTTCTTGGCTTCTCTGCCTTTTTCTTTCTCGCCTTCGTCTGCTCTCTGCGGAGTAAGACAACTCTCTCCCGTCCACGGGGAAATTCCTGGGAGCAGCGGCAGGCAAAGCTGTGCCCTCCGTCTCCTGGGCACGTCCCGCTCGGCGCCCTCGCACTGGAGAGCCAAAACCCATCTCCTCTGCCAATTCCGCCACGCCTCCCAGTTCCCCCAAACTCTGATGGGGGCCACTCGGCTCGGCGAGGCAATTGCTCTTCCATTCCAACTCCGGGTCCACCTCCTTCACCTGGGTCGTGTAAAAGAGCTCTTCGTCCCGCAGGTGTTGGTCTCGCGGTATCATCCTCAGAGATATAAATAAGCTCCGGCTCTTGAGACCCCACTCCCTGAGGCCTGCGTCGGGAGTGCCACACAGCTGCACCTTCAACCACCGGCCCAGCTCGTCCTCTATCTTTGCCTCGGCCTTCAAGATCTCCACATCTCTGCCCAGGTAATACCCCTGAGCCCAAAACTTCCCTCCCAAAACCAGGATGCTGTATCAGCGACCAGCCGCCTGAGTAGGCTCCGGGGCCTACTCTCTTCCCTCGCTGCCGGCCTCTTCCGGATCCTCGGGGGCATGTAGCTCAGGTCTTTCTTCTGGAAGGTCTCCGGGATCCTCCGAGGAGTCACGCCGAGGCCTCAGCTTTCTTTCTTCCTGCCTTTCTTGGTGCTTTCGGCCCTTGTTGGCCTTCTTTCTCCGAATGCCTCGAGCCTTCTCCCACTCTCTGATCTCTTTCCAGGACCAGTGAGTCCGAGGGGTTTCCCCCTGAGGTCTCACCGGAGCAGGAGCCTCAACTGGCGAGGCCTTGGGATGCGCCCTACTCGTAGGACTCCTTTACTGCCAGCCTCTTCTCCAAGACTCCCCGCTCCTTGGCCGAAGACCTAGGGGACCGCCCTCTTGACCGAGGGCGCTGCTTGAGCTCCTTGCCACTCTTGACAGCCTTAGCCTCCTTCTTCTCCTTCTTGGACTTGTCCTTCTTGTCCTTCTTGCGTCTGATCTTGACCTCTTACGGTCCTCAGCTCCCGACTCAGGAGCTGGCTTTGGACCCTTCCCTCCGGCCTGGAGGGCACCGACCACCCGCTTCAAGGCGTACTCCACGTGGAAGTGGAGCGCCGGAGTGAGACGGGGATCAGTGGCGACCCCGCCCACAAAAAGGGCCGCTCTGCACAGGCCGCAGAGCCCGCCTCCCGACGCAGGAGACTCCGGACTCCAACGGCCACAGCGCAGGCAGAGCGGCCCTGCCATCCAAACAGCACGAGCTATAAGCCGAAAATGTTGCGGCCGTTCATCCTAAACCCCGAGGACGGTTTGTCATGGAGGAATCCATACACAAAGATCACTCGAAAGCCCAGCGGAGGCACCTCGAGCAGGAACTTCTCCGACTGCACACCTCCCATCCCACCATAGGATGTCTTGCTGCCATTGCGCTTGATGAATTCGATGCTGTCAACATACCTAAGCCACGGGGAGAAATCCCCAATGCACCGATACGATCCACTCCTTTGCCACCCAAAGGATGCTAACTGAGACTGGAAGCCCTTGCCCAGCATGTGGCCGGAGGTGCAAGGCACGCTTTTGCAGGCTTGGAAAGGCAGTATAAGAACACTAGCAAGCTTCCGGACGGCGCAAAAGCAGCTTGCTGAGAGGACACAAGCACTGGCAAGACCATTCGGCATGCACAACTTCTGTTTTAAGGAGATGCCAGGGATTGTACATGGATCACCCGGGAAAATGAGAAAAACACACGGGTCACCTTACCGGGTACCCTTGCGAACCAATTCAAAGGGGCTCAGCTCAGGTTTCCCGTGAATCCGAGTCGCTGCCCAGTCCACGCTACGATCTGCTCCACGCTGCCCCAGACCTTGCCTTGCCTCGCAGCTCCCATGCGGCGCGTCAAAAACACGAGGCTAGCCCGTCTCTTTTTGCAGGGGACCCCCTCTTTTGGTTGGGGGTCCCCTTAAGGACGTCAAACAAAATCTGAGGCTTTGCGCCTGATGTTTTGAGTCCACCCGACAGGTCTACAAGACAACATTTGGACAACCTGCGGACATACTCCCGAAACGCCCGAAACGCCCGAATCGCCCGAATTGCCCGAATCGCCTGGATGGCTTTTGGAAAGCCCACTCTGGCACCCACCCAGGTGTGCTTCCCGGAGCACAACAGTAGGCCCAACCTCAGTGCAGCACAAGCAACATAGCATGGAGCAGCTTGATCGCAGCTCTGCAGAATCCGCCGACCCCTTCTCCTCAAAGGGGAGGCGCACGGGAAGGGTGGTTGCAGTACAAGCGCATGGATTAATCTTTGAGGCAAGCATATGACTACTGGCATCATACGGATGCCCATCATCATCATCATCAACATTCATCATCATTTCTATATCCTTCAACATCATCATCTCTTATTAGCCGGCACTGGTGATGCCGAGGATGTCATCATCATCTCTTATTAGGCAGCACTGGTGATGCAAAGGGTGTTATGATGATAGTTCATCATAATCATCATCATGATCATCCTTATTATAATGTCATCGCTCTTCTCATCATCATCATGATGATCATCATCATCTCATTCTTATTCTTATTCTTATATGCATTTGAAAAAAACGTTAGGCCCCATTGGCAATGCAGAGGATGCTACGATGATAGTTATCATCACAGTCCTCATCCTTATCATCACTATCATCATGGTCATCATCATCTCTTGTCAGCCGGCACTGATGATGCTGAGGATGCTACGATGATAGTTTTTGTCATCAGTATCATCACGGTCATCACCATCTCTTATTAGGCAGCACTGGTGATGCAAAGGGTGTTACGATGATAGTTATCATCATAATCATCATCATGATCATCCTTATTATGATGTCATCGCTCTTCTCATCATCATCATGATGATCATCATCATCTCATTCTTGTTCTTATTCTTATATGCATTTCAAAAGTAACGTTAGACCCCATTGGCAATGCAGAGGATGCTACGAGGCCAACACGGGGCAACACTGTGGAATTGAGACGCACAGAGAACAGATGGAACTCCAAAGAAGCAAGAATCAACAAAATAAAAGCAATTGTTCAAAGGAAGAAAGAAAAAAGAGACAGTCCTCATCCTCATCATCACTATCATCATGGTTATCATCATCTCTTATTAGCCGGCACTGCTGATGCCGAGGATGTCATCATCATCTCTTATTAGGCAGCACTGGTGATGCAAAGGGTGTTATGATGATAGTTATCATCATAATCATCTTCTCATCATCATCAAGTAACGTTAGACCCCATTGGCAATGCAGAGGATGCTACGATGACTCATCCTTATCATCACTATCATCATGGTCATCATCATCTCTTGTTAGCCGGCACTGATGATGCCGAGGATGCTACGATGATATATGTCATCACAGCCCATCTTTGTATATGGAAGAAAGATAGAAGAAAGAGATGATAATGATGACAATCTTGATGACAATGATGAAGGCGATGACTATGATGACAATCATCATGAAGATGATAAGGATGATGACTCTTATGATAACTATCATCGTAACATCCTCTGCATTACCAAAGCTGTGGATGACTGTCATGATAACTATCATCGTAGCATCCTCTGCATTACCAAGGATGCCTAACGCCACAATTGAAATGTATATAGAAGTATGGAAGAAAGATAGAAGAAGAGATGATGTGACAATTGATGATGACAATGATGATGACGATGATGAAGGCGATGACTGATGACAATCATCATGAAGATGATAAGGATGATGACTCATGATAACTATCATCGTAGCATCCTCTGCATTACCAAAGCTGCGGATGACTGTCATGATAACTATCATCGTAGCATTCTCTGCATTACCAAAAATGCCTAACGCCACATTTGAAATGTATGACGGCGATGACTATGATGACAATCATCATGAAGATGATAAGGATGATGACTCTTATGACAACTATCATCGTAGCATCCTCTGCATTACCAAAGCTGCGGATGACTGTCATAACAACTATCATCGTAGCATCCTCTGCATTACCAAGGATGCCTAATACCGCATTTGATATGATAGAAGAATATCATGATGACGATGATGAAGGCGATGACTATGATGACAATCATCATGAAGATGATGAGGATGATGACTCTAATGACAACTATCATCGTAGCATTTTTTGCATTACCAAAGCTGCGGATGACTATCATGATCACTATCATCGTAGCATCCTCTGTATTACCAAGGGTGCCTAGCGATGATCATGACTACGCATCACCATCGAAACGGCACCTCGCCTCAGATGCCATTTGTGTCATTGAGATTGCAGCGATGATCATAATCATGACTACGCATCACTGTCGAAACGGCACCTCGCCTCAGATGCCATTTGGGTCAAAAAGAAACCAAAAAAAACAAAACCAAGGGCACTGTTTTTGGTTGCTCGAAAACCACAACTAAATCCAGGGGTTGGCGGCACTGGGCGGCAGCCCTTAAATCCGGCCACCGGACGTGATCGGGCCGCAGGCCAAAGCCCGTTAGGGGTTACCTTCAGGTATAAGGCCGCGCGCCCCATGCCGCCGACCATGCGCGGACCATGCGCATACGTTTTATGCTGGGCCCTCCCTTATAAGGGGCGAAGGATTTGCGGATTGGTTTAGGCGATTTTTGTAGCATCTCCCCGCAGCGCCTAAAAACGAGCATTTTTAGGGGGTGCCTAATACTGGACAACACCCCCAGCATTGCCAGCATCATCCCGGATGATGCGGATGATGTTATGCATGCTGGCGATGCGGGTGATGCTGGGGATGTTGTCCCCTAAGTCGGGCCAATTTTGCCGAAAACGTGCAACCTGAAAATCTTAAAATCTAAAAGTGGATGGAAAATGGCCTGGATTGAAATCTCAAAATCCTAAAGTCTTAGATTCTTAAAATCTTAAATTAAAATCTAACAATCAATCTTAGAATCTCAAGATCTTAAAATCTTAGAACTTAGAATCTTAAAATCTGAAAATATAAAAACTTCCTAAAGTCTTCGAATCTTGAAATCTTAAAAACCTTATGTCTTAGAATCTTGAGATCTTAAACTCTTAAAATATGAAATCTTAGAACCTTAATTCTTAAACCATTGAAACCTTAAATTCCGAAAGTCTTCAAATCTGAGACCCTTAGAATCTCAAAGTTTTTAGAATTTTGAAATCTTAACATCTACTCATCGGACTTACAGGAAAGGGAAGTGACAGAAACCCTCATGTCTTTGAATCTTCAGATGTTAAAATCTTAAAATATGAAATTCCTAAATTCTCAAAATCTTAAAATCTCAGAATCTTAAAAGCTTCAAAAACTTAAATTCTTTAAATCTCGAACTATTGCAGTCTGAAAATCTTAAATTCATAAACAAGTAAAATATAATAAAATTCCTTCAATACGGGCTATATTATTCTAAATTCCTTAAACTCTTAATCTTCAAATTTTGAAGTCTTGACATCTTAAGATCTTAAAATCTTAAATTCCGAAAGTCGCCAAATCTGAAAATCTCACAAAAAATCAAATCTTAAAGCCTTCGAAATCTGATAATGGATGGTAAATGGCTGGGCAATGGCCTGGCTGTTATAACTTCAAAAGCCTTAAATCTTCGAATCTTAAAACCTTAATTCTTCAACCATTGAATCCTTCAATTCCGAAAGTCTTCAAATCTGAGACCCTTAGAATCTCAAAGTTTTTAGAATTTGAAATCTTAACATCTACTCATCGGACTTACAGGAAAGGGAAGTGACAGAAACCCTCATGTCTTTGAATCTTCAGATGTTAAAATCTTAAAATATGAAACTCCTAAATTCTCAAAATCTTAAAATCTCAGAATCTTAAAAGCTTCAAAAACTTAAATTCTTTAAATGTCGAACTATTGCAATCTGAAAATCTTAAAATTCATAAACAAGTAAAATATAATAAAATTCCTTCAATCCGGGTAATATTCTAAATTCCTTAACCTCTTAATCTTCAAATTTTGAAGTCTTGACATCTTAAGATCTTAAAATCTTAAATTCCGAAAGTCGCAAAATCTGAAAATCTCACAAAAGTACAATCTTAAAGCCTTGGATGGAAAATGGCTGGGCAATGGCCTGGCTGTTATAACCTTCAAAAGCCTTAAATCTTTGAATCTTAGAACCTTAATTCTTCAACCATTGAAATCTTAAATTCCGAAAGTCTTCAAATCTGAGACCCTTAGAATCTCAAAGTTTTTAGACTTTTAAGATCTTAACATCTACTCATCGGACTTACAGGAAAGGGAAGTGACAGAACGGGCAGGGCAAGGTGCCCGGTGGCCGGCTGTGTCGCGTCAGCGTGTAAATCCGGCCACCGGACGTGATCGGGCCGCAGGCCAAAGCCCGTTAGGGCTTACCTTCAGGTATAAGGCCGCGCGCCCCATGCCGCCGACCATGAGCAGAACATGTACATACGTTTTTGGCTGGGCCTTCCTTATGAGGGGCGAAGGATTCGCGGATTGGTTTAGGCGATTTTTGTAGCATCTCCCCGCAGCGCCCAAAAACGAGCATTTTTAGGGGGTGCCTAATACTGGACAACACCCCCAGCATTGCCAGCATCATCCCGGATGATGCGGATGATGTTATGCATGCTGGCGATGCGGGTGATGCTGGGGATGTTGTCCCCTAAGTCGGGCCAATTTTGCCGAAAACGTGCAACCTGAAAATCTTAAAATCTAAAGTGGATGGAAATGGATGGAAAATGGCCTGGATTGAAATCTAAAATCCTAAAGTCTTAGATTCTTAAAATCTTAAATTAAAATCTAACCATCAATCTTAGAATCTCAAGATCTTAAAATCTTAGAACTTAGAATCTTAAAATCTAGAAATATAAAAACTTCCTAAAGTCTTCGAATCTTGAAATCTTAAAAACCTTATGTCTTAGAATCTTGAGATCTTAAACTCTTAAAATGTGAAATCTTAGAACCTTAATTCTTAAACCATTGAAACCTTAAATTCCGAAAGTCTTCAAATCTGAGACCCTTAGAATCTCAAAGTTTTTAGAATTTTGAAATCTTAACATCTACTCATCGGACTTACAGGAAAGGGAAGTGACAGAAACCCTCATGTCTTTGAATCTTCAGATGTTAAAATCTTAAAATATGAAATTCCTAAGTTCTCAAAATCTTAAAATCTCAGAATCTTAAAAGCTTCAAAAACTTAAATTCTTTAAATCTCGACCTATTGCAGTCATAAACAAGTAAAATATAATAAAATTCCTTCAATACGGGCTATATTATTCTAAATTCCTTAAACTCTTTAATCTTCAAATTTTGAAGTCTTGACATCTTAAGATCTTAACATCTTAAATTCCGAAAGTCGCCAAATCTGAAAATCTCATAGAAAATCAAATCTTAAAGCCTTCGAAATCTGATAATGGATGGTAAATGGCTGGGCAATGGCCTGGCTGTTATAACTTTCAAAAGCCTTAAATCTTCGAATCTTAAAACCTTAAGTCTTCAACCATTGAATCCTTCAATTCCGAGAGTCTTCAAATCTGAGACCCTTAGAATCTCAAAGTTTTTAGAATTTGGAAATCTTAACATCTACTCATCGGACTTACAGGAAAGGGAAGTGACAGAAACCCTCATGTCTTTGAATCTTCAGATGTTAAAATCTTACAATATGAAACTCCTAAATTCTCAAAATCTTAAAATCTCAGAATCTTAAAAGCTTCAAAAACTTAAATTCTTTAAATGTCGAACTATTGCAATCTGAAAATCTTAAATTCATAAACAAGTAAAATATAATAAAATTCCTTCAATCCGGGTAATATTCTAAATTCCTTAACCTCTTAATCTTCAAATTTTGAAGTCTTGACATCTTAAGATCTTAACATCTTAAATTCCGAAAGTCGCAAAATCTGAAAATCTCACAAAAAATACAATCTTAAAGCCTTGGATGGAAAATGGCTGGGCGATGGCCTGGCTGTTATAACCTTCAAAAGCCTTAAATCTTTGAATCTTAGAACCTTAATTCTTTAACCATTGAAACCTTAAATTCCGAAAGTCTTCAAATCTGAGACCCTTAGAATCTCAAAGTTTTTCGAATCTTAAGATCTTCACATCTACTCATCGGACTTACAGGAAAGGGAAGTGACAGAACGGGCAGGGCAAGGTGCCCGGTGGCCGGCTGTGTCGCGTCAGCGTGTAAATAAGCCTTTCAGTGATGATGTGGTTTCCTTTCGCCAACCATGTTGAGCATCGTGTGCAGAAAACAGGTGCTGTCCCTACACAGTGGAATTGCAAACATCTGAATTCACTGGAATCCAGTGTTGAATCAATGGATAAACAGGTGAACTCGAGCATTGTCAGCTGCATGCGTTTGAAACACAACGGTGTTCAGAGAGGATGAGACGCATTCCAGCTCTGAGTGTGGCCGCAAGCCCCACGATTGAAGTGCAAGACGGAAATGCAACCAGTAACTTAGGCTCCCACCGTTGCCACTGCCAGGGAGTCGCCGAAGTTTGTCACCAACTTGCACAGACAGCTTCATAAGCTCATCCTCCTTGCCAGCATGGCTGCTCTCATGTTTGCTCCATTTGACGCATGGGCATTTCAACCCTTGCCTCCTCATCCGGCTCAGGCTTGTAGGCCTGCCTTCCAGATTCAGTCTGCCTTTTGCAACACCAGGAAACCTTTGCTCTGGCGCATTAGCAAAACCAGTTGTTTTCCTTCAGATCCACTCCTTGAATCCTGGCCTGACTTCTATCTCTTCATCTTCTTGGAGCCGTGGAATATCATCCTGCGTCTCGGCGGGCGCACTGCCCTCAAATTTGCAAAGCTCCGTCCCTTCCTCAAAGCTCTCTTTCCCAGTCTCCTGCAATTCCTGAAGCAATGGAGATGCCAACAGCACGCACTGGCAAACACAGAAATATAGCCGGCCACTGCATGGTCACCTCTCAATATCTCACCTGCAACTGTCCTCGTGTTCCACCCTATGACTGAGCAAATGAAAGGATGTTGCTGTTGGCCATCAGCAGTCACTGGTCAAAGTATTTTGTTGTATCATGCTTCTGTCTTTGTCTTGTGAGTGTGCGGGTGTGAAGGTGTGGGAAGGTGTGTGTGTGTGTAGGTGGGTGCGTGGGTGCGTGCGTGGGTGCGTGGGTGCGGGTGCGTGGGTGCGTGGGTGCGTGGGTGCGTGGGTGCGTGGGTGCGTGGGTGCGTGGGTGCATGGGTGCGTGGGTGCGTGGGTGCGTGGGTGCGTGGGTGCGAGGGCGCGTGGGCGCGTGGGTGGGTGCGTGGGTGGGTGCGTGGGTGCCTCGGTACGTGGGTGCGTGGGTGCGTGGGTGCGTGGGTGCGTGGGTGCGTGGGTGGGTGCGGCGTGGATACGACATAGGTGCAACGTGGGTGCGACGTGGGTGCGTCGTGGGTGCGTGGTGCGTGCGTGGGTGCGTGTTGGGTGCGTCGTGGGTGCGTGGTGGGTGCGTGGTGGGTGCGTGGTGGGTACGTGGTGGGTGCGTGGTGGGTGCCTGGTGGGTGCGTGGTGGGTGCGTGGTGGGTGCGTGGTGGGTGCGCGCCTGCCTGCGTGCCTGCGCGCCTGCCTGCGTGCCTGCGCGCCTGCCTGCGTGCGTGCGTGCGTGCAAGTGCGCGTGCGCGTGCGCGAGAGCGCGCGCGCGCGCACTCGTGCCTGCGTGCGCCTGCGTGCGCCTGCGTGCGTGCGTGCGTGCTGTGCCGTGCCGTGCCGTGCCGTGCCGTGCCGTGCCGTGCCGTGGTGGGTGCCTGGTGGGTGCGTGGTGGGTGCGTGGTGGGTGCGTGGTGGGTGCGCGCCTGCCTGCGTGCCTGCGCGCCTGCCTGCGTGCCTGCGCGCCTGCCTGCGTGCGTGCGTGCGTGCAAGTGCGCGTGCGCGTGCGCGAGAGCGCGCGCGCGCGCACTCGTGCCTGCGTGCGCCTGCGTGCGCCTGCGTGCGTGCGTGCGTGCTGTGCCGTGCCGTGCCGTGCCGTGCCGTGC
>CAUJNA010000134.1:157500-160000 GCA_963377175.1 Effrenium voratum | reverse complement strand
TGTGTGTTTGTTTGTTTGTGTGTGTGTTTGTTTGTGGGTGTTTGTTTGTGTGTGTGTGTTTGTTTGTGTGTTTGTTTGTGTGTGTGTGCGTGCGTGCGTGCGTGCGTTTGTGTGTGTGCTGGCATGCGTTTCTGTGTGTGGGTTTGTTTGTAGGTGTGCGTTTGTGTAATTGTGTGTGTGTGTGTGTTTGCGTGTTTGCGTGCTTGTGTGTTTGGCTGCTTGTGTGTTTGTGGGCGTGTGCAGCTGTGTGCATTTGTTGGTGGGTGTGCATTGGTACTGTGCACTTATTCTTTTTCTCTTTTCCTTCGTCTTCTTCGTCTTCTTCGTCTTCTTCGTCTTCTTCGTCTTCTTCTTCTCTTTCTTTTGCTTGTGTGTTTGTGTGTTTTGCGTTTTGTGCTTGTGGTTGCTGCGCTTGTGCGTTTGTGTGTTTGTGTGCATTTGTCTGGGTGTGTGCCTTTGCGTTTGTGCCAAATTTTGCTGCAAGCACAAACAGGATTGAGCTGGAGAAAGTGCCCCTGAGTGTGTCTTGAGGGGATGCCCGCCCAGATGCTACCTGCTGCATCTTTGGAGAAACAACTGAGCAGCTTCAAAGTAAGCAAAGTGAGCGTTTGCCTTGCAGAAGCCCGTCAAAATCACAGCTGCTAGCCTGAACTTCTATGAAATCCTGTCTTGGAAGAGTCTGTAGCTACAACCTCCGGCCTGCGGAGTCGCCTCCAATTCCAGCTCGTCATTTCCCAGTACTTCCTCCAGCTGTGTGGCAAGCCATGCCCATTGTGGCCTCCAAAACTAACAGTGGAATCCAGGCAGGTCCTCCAAACAATCCTCGGGATCTAGTCGAGCACGAGATCCTTTCAAGGAATACCTCACTGTTTTTTGATGGGGCTGCCAAGGCTGGCAGTCGTAACATGAGTCACCTTTTAGGAAAGTCAAGCGACAAGTGAGACAGCCTCGCTTTGCATTGGCTGCGCTGATTCGCCTTTTGGAGGAGCTGACGCACGGTTGCCTTGCCCTCAATACCTGCACGAATTGCAATTGCACACGGAATGTTCAAATTATGTTTGAAGCGTTAAGTGCTTACATGCTCACACAACAGCCAGCCTATACGCACAACATCTTTCAGGTTGCCACCATTGCCCAAGCAGCGGACATTAAACTGAAAACTAGGCATGCTCGGCCATTTTGCAATTGAGCCACAAGGGCTATGGGTTTCGTTTTGCCACGTCCATCACGCATCTTGGCTTTGGACATCCGTCAGCTCAATCCTCGGCCGCGACGCGCTTGCGGAAAACCGTGGGCCGGGGCCACCTGGTGAATCTGATGCATGCGCACGGAGACCTCAGCGGCAACATCTCGACGGTGCACAAACAAGGACCTGCCAGTATCTCACGTCTGTCCAGTATCCGAGAGTTCGGCGGATGTGAATATGTAGGACGCATGGCTGGGCATGCATGTACCAATAGTAGAACGCAATGCTGCATGAAGCAAACAAACTTGTGCTCGGCGGCATGCTCACAATGGCTGCAGCGTACCGAAATCAGCTTGTTACAGCACAGTGCAGTGCTACTTGCGACTGTCCATGGCTCATGTTTGCGAGAGCAGTCTCGAGGCTCCAATATGGTAATTTGCAGCAATAGAAAGAGTGCAAAGAGAAAAGAAACAGCGAGAGGGAGAGGAAAGAGGCGCAAAGGAGAAAGGGAGACCGCACTGTGGAAATTGAAAAAGAGCGAGAGAGAGAGAGAGAGAGAAAAGGCAGAAAAAACAGAGAAAGAGAGGATGAAGCAAGAAAGAGAAAGAACGAAAGAAAGAAAGAAAGGAAGGAAGGCAGACAGGAAGAACGGAAGAACGGAAGAACGGAAGACGGAAGAAAGAAAGACAGAAAGAAAGAAAGAAAGAAAGAAAGAAAGAAAGGAAGGAAGGCAGACAGGAAGAACGGAAGAACGGAAGAACGGAAGAACGGAAGAACGGAAGAACGGAAGAACGGAAGACGGAAGAAAGACAGAAAGAAAGAAAGAAAGCAAGGAAGGAAGGCAGACAGGAAGAACGGAAGAACGGAAGAACGGAAGAACGGAAGAACGGAAGAATGGAAGACGGAAGAAAGAAAGACAGAAAGAAAGAAAGAAAGAAAGCAAGGAAGGAAGGCAGACAGGAAGAACGGAAGAACGGAAGAACGGAAGAACGGAAGAACGGAAGAACGGAAGACGGAAGAAAGACAGAAAGAAAGAAAGAAAGAAAGAAAGAAAGGAAGAAAGGAAGAAAGGAAGGACAGGAAGGAAAGGAAGGAAGGAAAGGGAGAAAAACAAATGGAAAACAAACAAAAGAAGGAAGGAAGCTCAGAAAGAATAGAAAGAGACCAAACATATGAAACGGGAAAGAGACCAAAAGCAACGAAGAGGGAAAGCATAGAAAAGAGAGAATGATAAGTATAGGAGTAGGGGAACTCAAGGTCGAGTTTGGGCATGGCCGTGCACGTGTCCAAACCTCTTGGGGTCCATTTCGGAAG
>CAUJNA010000134.1:137500-152500 GCA_963377175.1 Effrenium voratum | reverse complement strand
GCTCTCATGACTCCTTGCAATGACTCCTTGCAATGACTCCTTGCAATGACTCCTTGCAATGACTCCTTGCCATGACTCCTTGCCATGACTCCTTGCAATGACTCCTTGCAATAACTCCTTGCAATGACTCCTTGCAATGACTCCTTGAAACAAGCAAGGAGTCAAGTGCAAGTTGCAAGTGCAAGGAGTCAAGTGCAATTGACTTGCGAGGAGTTGCAGGGAGCCACTTGCAGGGACCAACTTGCCGGAGCAACTTGCGCGGAGCAACTTGCGCAGAGCAACTTGCACAGTGCAACTTGCGTAGAGCAACTTGCGCAGACCAACTTGCACCGACCAGTTTGCGCAGAGCGCCTTGCCTAGAGCAACTTGCGCAGAGCAACTTACGCAGAGCAACTTGCACAGAGCAACTTGCACAGAGCAGCTTGCACAGAGCAACTTGCAGGGAGCGCAATTTGCACAGAGCAACTTGCAGGGAGCCACTTGCAGGGACCAACTTGCCGGAGCAACTTGCGCGGAGCAACTTGCGCAGAGCAACTTGCACAGTGCAACTTGCGTAGAGCAACTTGCGCAGACCAACTTGCACCGACCAGTTTGCGCAGAGCACCTTGCCTGGTGCTGTCTCGCGCTTGCTTCACAAATGCTTCGTGTAGGGATGCAGCGTTGGGCCGACCTCGCTTGCGATGTTTTGCTTTCGGGCCAACCGTGGTCTAGTTTGTCTTATGCTGTTGGTCCCCCACTGAATTGATACTTAAATTTTGCAACCCACTGCCCCGCCTCCTGATTAACTACAGGTTCGGATCTCAAACTTGTTTTAACCCCCCCCTTAAAAAAAAGCACTCATTGGGTACCCCAATTAAATACGTAGCATAGGGAGTATGTCTAAATACGTTTGAACAGAACAGACCTTCCGAAAACCGTACACTCCTCGACAAGAGTATCGCATTCTATGCCCAGGAGCAAGCTGTGCCAAAAAAATACAGTTGAACGGTCAAAACAAGCTGTCACCTTGTTGCAAGTGCGTGACTGAGTGTAAGAAACTTGAACCTTTTTGGCATTCAGGAAAGCTACCATCCGTGTCTATTGCAAACAGTGCACCAAGCTCGAGTATGTGAACCTTCCACGTACAGTTGATCGCACTGCTTTGAACTTGAATTTTGATCAATGACAGGCGCTAACTGCTGCTGCTCTAAGACCAGAACTGAAGAGCTTCCGAATCGCAGCGCGATGCGAACTATGAGTGCAGCTTCATACCTGCACGGCCAGAAGAACTCGTGTTTTCCCAAGTCCCCTTTGCAAAAGCTGGGTCTCAGTCTTGAGGTTGGCACTTGACACGTTCATTGCTCTCACTGTCCTGCCAAGCTTGAGCTTCGCCTGAGCTATTTCCAATGATGCAACATTGAAAGCATTTAGCAAATCGTTGGCTTCATGAGGCCCTCACACTCGGCCAAAGTTTGCTCATCGGCAACGTCCTGCCTGCGCGCTGGGGAAAAGCTACAAGTCAGCAAATGGGTTGGCTGCGGATGCATCCGCTTTGCTCTGAGCTTCGCGCTGTGTAGCCTCAGATCTTCGCTTGGCACGGGCCGCCTGAACCAGGCAACAACTTTTCAGTCGGCGCATGCATGAGGAAAGTGATGGTGATGGCCTCTCGTTTTGCATGCTTCTCCTGCAAGAAAATCGCAACACACATCACCGTAAGATTTTTTCAAGCGTCGGTAAAAAGCAATAACCTGTCCATCTTTTGCTTTTCCGCTGGATGATCCCCCAGTGGGTGGGATGGCGCCTGCTGGTCTTGAAGCTTCGGTCAGCTTTAACCCAGTGTCCAAAAGGAACGCAAAAGCTCATACTAAACGAAGCATCAGAATGTCCACTCCCCGTCGTAGGCAAGGCCACCCGGGCGAACCAAGACGAAGAAGATCATTGGAGTGCCAGAGTGAGATTGCGCAAGAGGAGTGTGAGGTGGGTTGACGTTCTCGTGAAAACACTGAATCGTCAGCCGGTGGGTTGACGTCCTCGTGAAAATATGGAATCGTCAGCCGGACTCCCCCCTTGTTGTTGCTAGATGACCTCAACGTGTCATCTTCTTGGAGGCGTCCAGCGAGTTACCCGAAGACTCAACAACGCGTCACACCCCGCAGCGCTGGCTACCACGCGGGGCGAGCAAACGAGAAGGGTACGGGGAAGAACAAGAACCAACCACAGGGTTGAACACATTGGTTCAATCACGCGGCCACCATCCCAGCCGCAGCCTCGCAACAACAGCTACCCGCCTATCCCGTTCACAGCTTGGCCAGCACTGTCCGTCGAGCAGGCCAAAGGCAAGAAGGGCACCGGCGAAGGAAGGAAGAGCGAACACATCGCATCACAGACGTCGACGCAAGATAGACGCGTGCCGCGCGCCAAGCGAAGGTTTCCATCGCCTCTAGGCCATCCAAGATCATGAGCACATGTTTTGCAAGTCCGCTCGGCTTTCCGCTCGCGAGCCACTGACTTCACCGGCCGTGGCCGTGAAGCTTCGCAGGGGTGAACCGGGAGACCCAGGTCTCGACGGTAGCCGTGTCGGCAAACATGTGTGAGAGGGCCCCGATGGAACCCGGATGTGGTGCAAGTATCGACAGATTGGGCTGCCTGCTTCGAAGCCGGCTTCCGTGGGCGTGCTACAGGTGAAGTCCTAATGTAGTTGAGCAATCATCCATCGGAGGATATCAGGGATGGAGGGACGGTGGGCCGGAACGACAACATGTGCGTTCGGCCCTAACAGATCGAGAGGGTCGCGGTCACGGATGAACATACCGTGCCTGGTGGGGTAGAAGGCGGCGCCCATCTCCTTGCTCGGAGAGGCAACGACGCCGGCACCGCCTGGACTCTGCCACGCGCCGCTGCCAGATGGCGTGGTCTCCTTCATGCGTTGTCTGTGTGTGTGTGTGTGTGCGCCTGGTAGCAGTGGTCCCTGTTGGGGCTCGCAGCTTCTTACGAAGGTTGCGATATCAGATGATATCTCGAGGGCTTCCACGAATTCTGGATGGTGGCCAGCGCAGACGGATCGGGATCCAGATCGTCGGTGTTCGACAACTGCTGGCGCGATGAGGGCACACCTGCTGATGGTGGGTCAGCCTCAGGAAGCAAGCTGAAATGCTGGCGTATGGCACGCCAAATGGCTGGCAGGTCAGCCTTTAGCTCGGTCATGTCGGTGAGGTTGAAGGTGGTGCGGACCCGGCAATCCCAGTGTTGGATAAAAGCCATTGACAGAGGTGGCACAAGGATCAGATGAACAAAAGAAATGATCCTTTGCGCCACAATGGCCGTCGGCATGCGAGTAGCACGTTCGTCGCTCTCTTGTTGGTCTGTTCTCCAAAACATCTCAAACTTAAAAAGGTCAATGCTTAGAGTTGCGTTCAACCCGACGAAAAAATGATTGCCTTTCGGCTGAGGCAGGATAAACAATGTCCGTCCTCTTCTTCCTTTGCTTTCCTTTCCCTCAAGGCATTCAGCCTCAAGCAAGACATGTCGCTTTCCACTCAAGCTACGCAGCATAGGCAAGATTCGACATACTCGGCCAGCCACCCCAAATTTGACCGCACGGCCACGTCCTGAAGGGCAATTGTTGTCTAGGGAAAGACTCAAATGCACAATGAAGACACGACTTTCCGGCTCAGCCCGCGACGTGTGTCGGCATGCTGGCTGGGGTATTTTCTGCTGTTGAACGACCTCAGAGGCTGGACAAGTGACAAAGGTGACAAGAGCAAAGGGACAAAACGAGTCAAAAAGGGATGGTTGAAAGCAAATATAGAGATGCTAGGCCAAGATTGCCCTGTGAAAGCCTGCTGAGCAGAACACAGCCCTCCCTTGACGTCACCCCCTGATAACACAAAAGACGGCGGGATGTGCATCAAATTGACATGTTCAAGCAGGTGGCCCCGGTGCATCAACGTGAGCCTACTAGCCATCACAGGTGGCAATATCGCTCTCCTTGTGATATGTAGATGCTTTCCCCAGCATCGGCTCATGGCTGCCCACAAGTAAAACTGCCCAAGTGCTTGAAAGAATTCAGGGATTCCTGGGCCAACTAGGCGTTGAATGGCAGCTCGGAGGCATTCCACAAATCGGTGTGGGTCAAAATAAAACCACCAGGGGACCGCAGGATTTAGTCGTTGCTTTCATTTACCAGGGTTCCATGTTGGGTACGCATTTTTGACCCACAGCCAAATAACAGAAGGCGGTACAAACGATCTCATGTGTGCTATATCTCAGTGCCCCACGCATCGCCTCCACATGAGCCTTCTGTGCGTCGCTGCCGCGAAAGCCTCCCGGCACGCCGGGTGAAGCTACGTAGCCTTGGCTGAGACACCAAGCATGCACCAAGCTGGAGACTGATGCGACCTGCACTCGAAGAGCTAGATCCGCCGCCACGGCCTTTCTCGGGCTGATCAACCGTCAACCCATGCCCAGTCCACACAGCAGAGTCTGTGATCAAAAGGACAGGATGCGAACGATGAAACATTCGGCCCATGGAAACTGCGGCCGCTTTGAATCCCAAGCAGTGGCAAATGTACACCTTGGGAACACAAGTGGAACGGCGTCTGAGCCGAACCGACAGCAAATACGGTAGGATCCTCGCAACAACGGCTTAAAACACACAAGCTGCACGATTCTGCCACCTGCCACTGATTCGCACCGCAAGTCAAACGGCCAAGCCTGGACCACTGCTGGCATGGCTGTCGTAGTAGCTACCACCTTGCAGACCCACTGCGTTCGACACTGGATAAATCTTCGGGGGAGCTGTGCAAGACATGCATCAACAGAACAAGCAAGAGCCAATCAACAGCAAGCCAACGAGGCATGAAGTTACAAATAGACAAACATGCAGCTTGAAAAGTCGCGCAACTGCACAAAGTGTATGTACTGCAATGTTGCATCGCCGGAACTTTGGGTCCAATCGAATGACGAAGAAGTTGGCCACCTGTCTTTCCACCTCCATCATTGGATGCATAATAGCCTGCAGCAAATCGCAGTTCCAGTGGTATCTCTGCATCTGCCATGATCCAGCCTCCGCCTTGCTTTGAATGCCCGCCTGCACTTTGCAGCATTGAGTGCGTTTCAACAGTGGCAGTATGGGAGTACCTCAAAGAAAAGGGGCTGCCAATGAATACTTGGTGATTCATTCATAGCAAGGGGAGCAGAAAAGCCATGGCAACCTAGCGAGCCACAATTACAGACCAAGGACCATGGGGCCATAGCCGCAACGGCTCCTTTTTGCCGCGAGCGAAGAGGCTCTGCAGCATTGGAATGCTTCCCTTTGTTTTGGGGGAATCGTGTTTGGAGCCTCGCCCATACTGTGGGACGAAATCCTGCACCACCTAAGAAACCATGAAAAACCATTGTTAGGATTTCTTAGGTGGTGCAGGATTTCGTCCATCCACAGTATTAAGCTGAACATTGCCTGGCTGCAGTGTCGCTTTGGCTTCAGCTGATGGCTCCGATGGAGCCGCACCGGCCTGACATAAGGCAATGCCCGCGTTCCTCCACAGCATGCCATGCCTTTTTCTGGAGCATGCGGAGCGACATGGCACATTAATCACCAGTGATAAAATGTGTGTATATATATATATATATATATATTTATATATGTACAATATATATATATATGTGTGAATATATACATATTGGTGCGTGTGATATAGTTTTTGGTCTGCTAGCAAAGACCTAATCAAGTCAGAACTACATTTGAGTGAGGGTGAAAGTGATAGTGTTTCAGAGATCATTGTTGGATGGGAGACTGCCCTGCTACATGCGGCAGTTTTCACTCCTCATTGCCCTTCTATTTCGGGCTGCGCTGCCACAACTCACTTCACCATGTAGAAATTGTGCAAAATTCGGAGATGCGTGAACCTGCTCAACAAACTTCAGCAGCGGCCAAACATAAACCATCATCAAACAATGCCCAAACAGCATGAAATATTGCTCCAACTGTCATGAGCAGACTTGCTCACGCAGTAGACAAAATGCAAAACACCAGCAAGGCATGTTACAGACTTGTTTTCCTTTCAGGAAGCATGTTTGTGCACCTCTGTTCTCGAAGACTGTCCAAGACCCGTCAACGCGGGTTGAGCCAAATGGCAAGAGATGGTGAATCAACATTTGAGGTTTCCTCAACCAAAAGAGACTCGACATTTGCACCCGTGCAAAAAGCCATTTTGACACGGATGCAACCATGCCAAAGCAGATCGTGGCCCTTCACTCCCTTTTTCACCATGACGCACCACGCACTCCCCGCGCTCAGCGTGAATTCACAGCCGCTTCGCTGTTAACGTCAGTGAAACCCTACACGCAAACAAAGACGGCGCCTAACGTGGCTATGTGAGCATCGGTTGTGCATGTCCATTCCGAGATCAGTACATACCAAATTCTAGCCTGCAACAGCAACAGATTCGGAAGAGTAATCGGTAAAGTCGCAGAATTCTAGTCGCACGCAGCATGCTGATGCCACCGAGAAGAAATCGCCATCATGCTCATTACATTTGCCTATCGCTGAGCAAAGACTCATTGGCCTCTGGAAGTTGTCAAGAATATGCCTTCGATCCTATCCACACTGAGTAACCATGAGAACTGCTGTCAAACCTAAAGACAACAAAACCAAATGGGTAGTTTCTAAAGTGGCTTGCCAGACTTCACCAGAGATGCACGTCTCCTCACTACATAAACAAAAAGAGTTTATACTATGCAGTTCGTTTCCCTGTACATTCTATTTTGGTGGGGAAAGCACAACAACCACAAATGTCCCTGGTTCCCCTGAATCTCTTGCCGGTCTGGCACAGTATCGGAGAATCACAGCTGGAGCTGCTGATTTGACCTGCCGCTCGGCAGAAAAGGCAACGCATCTGGTTGGTCAGGCGCACGTCTGGATGCCCCATGCCGGCCTTTGGCCAAGCACGGGGGTGAAACCCACCTGCAACGCGCCCGACTCTCGGCTCCTTCGTGAGAGATCCAACTTCGAAGCCTTCGGAACGCAAGTGAATGAAGACAAGTGGCAGGCCAACCGTCAGAACGCACCAGCCATTTTCATCTCGCGTCTCTCTGTGACGCGTGGGGGACACCAACTAGGACCTCATGGTCGTCAAAACTGCGAGGCAACTGCGAACCACGAAGATACGGCCATGTAACAGTGCCCAAGTTCTTGCACAAAATGTCCTCTGCTCATAAGATGCCACAATAAAAGCAACAAAGTCGCAGACCTTTCGAACAGAGGGATGTCAAGCCCGTCACACGTCACAGTTGACTATATTGTTGTGTGTTGGGAGCATTCAGCAAGCAACATCTAGTCGAGGGTGGCAGGAATTCGCACCAACAGATGATGATGGATGGCACTAAGCAAGCCGAAGCAACGCAAGAAGAGCGCCACCCAGAAGCACAACGGCCGATCAACTGTCGAACCTGGCACACAGCTAGCTGGCACTGACCGCAAACAGAGGCATTGGGCGACGCTGAGTCCGCGTCAAAGGCCGATTCTAGCCCATGCTCATGAATGATCGACATTCGCCGCATTCATCATGGAGCGTTGTCCACTAAGAATCTGGCCAAACTACTAGTCCACAAACCGGAAATACGGAATCTCCCCAAAGTAAAGGGCGTTGGGTGAGCTGGGGTCGTTGGTTCCATTTACCAGGACGACCCTTTTTAACATCCCTATTTTGAGACCCACAGCCAGATGCCATTCATGAATCTCCAAAACCGGGCAGTCCCAGCTACGACTTTTGACCCCCTGCCTTCACATCCGGCCACTGCCCGGCCGCGAGGCAGAGGGCCTGGGCTCTCAAAACCGCCGACCCCCCAAAGATGGACGTGTCTTGCAGCCTACTCTGCAGCCTTTTAGGGAAAATCTTCCCATGTGTTTCACCTTATAAAAGGTGGCAGGCCTTTATAATGTGATCCTAACTTTGGGTTGCGCCACTTTGCTGCATGCCAGTTTGAGCAGGTATTCGGATCGAACCCAGGGAGCGCAAGTGGTAGGACTATTTGTCTTGCTTTTGTGAAACTCGGAACCGTCACGTCGAATTTGAACAATGTCCGATCCCAGTAAATTTGATCGAATGGGTATGGGACTGCTGAAATGGACAAACTTCGCCAATCCAAAGTCGACATTCTTAGATCATGCTTTCCCGCTGCTATTTGGCCGGTGTGAACGTGCCTTGACAAGGGGACCTACAGTCAACAGGAAAACAATTGGAGCCACCCCAGGCCCTGTTTTGGAAACAATAGGCACCACACACAGAAGCAAAAATCCGCCGACCCCCCTGCCTGCAAGGGGAAGGCGCTAGGGGAGTGTTCGTTTAGCGTTGGAGCGTGACTGTGGCAGCCTTCTCCCTTCCCTTTCGCCCTCGCCCGTTCAGCCCTGTACCTTACCAGCCTTCTTTCTTTCACTTTTTTCTTGTTCTTCTTCGTTTCTTTTCTTTCCTTTTCCTTTCTGCTGCCGGCGCACTCCTTTGGTTGGTGCTCGCTGTAGACAAACGAGTGCGGCCTGGAAAAGCGCGGGAAGCGAAGCTTTTGTGGCTGGCCGCTCCCTCTGGACCGATAGCCTTGCTGCATATTGGACTCAAACGCGACGTTAGGCACCCGGCCGCGGCGGAGCAGGCTGCCGGCGCACTCCTTTGGTTCGTGCTCGCTGCGGCGAAGCGAGTGCGGCCTCCAAGCGCGCTGGACGCGAAGCTGTTCTTGCTGGTCGCGCCCTGGGGACCGATAGCTTTCTACTTTCTATATAGGATTCAAAAGTGACGTTCGGCACCCGGCCGCGGCGCACCAGCCGGTCTTGGCAAGACGCACAGCAAACCCAAAGGCATGAATAAAAAAACAGAAAAAGGCAAACTGTGACAGACGCAGGCGCACATGGGCACGGCCGGGGATTGAACCCGGCCCCTCTCGCATGCTGAGCGGGTGTGATGCCACTACACCAACTGCCCCTGAGCTGAGCAGGCCGAGAGTGCTCAACTACCTGCTGCGCACAGCTTTCAGCGCTGAAGCTCTGTCACGGCCAGCCCGTTCGCAGCCTGCTCCGCCGCGGCCGGGTGCCTAACGTCGCGTTTGAGTCCAATATGCAGCAAGGCTATCGGTCCAGAGGGAGCGGCCAGCCACAAAAGCTTCGCTTCCCGCGCTTTTCCAGGCCGCACTCGTTTGTCCACAGCGAGCACCAGGTTTGCGCCCTGGGGACCGATAGCTTTCTACTTTCTATACTTTCTATACTTTCTACTATTTCTATATAGGATTCAAAAGTGACGTTCGGCACCCGGCCGCGGCGCAGCAGCCGCCCTTGGCAAGACGCACAGCAAACCCAAAGCGAGAAACACCAACGCAGGCGCACATGGGCATGGACAGGCTGGGGATTGAACCCGGCCCCTCTCGCATGCTGAGCGGGTGTGATGCCACTACACCAACTGGTCCTGAGCCGAGGCCGAGAGTGCTCAAGTACCTGCTGGGCAAAGCTTTCCGCGCTGAAGCTCTGTCACGGCCAGCCCGTTCGGCCTCTTTTCTTCCTTTCTGCTGCCGGCGCACTCCTTTTGGTTGGTGCTCGCTGTGGGCAAACAAGCGCGGGCTTGCCCGTTCGGCCTCTTTTCTTCCTTTCTGCTGCCGGCGCACTCCTTTTGGTTGGTGCTCGCTGTGGACAAACGAGTGCGGGGGAAGCGAAGCTTTTGTGGCTGGCCGCTCCCTCTGGACCGATAGCCTTGCTGCATATTGAGCAGGCTGCCGGCGCACTCCTTTGGTTCGTGCCAGGGATAGGCAAACGGTGCCAGACGCAGGCGCGCATGGCATGGACAGGCCGGGGATTGAACCCGGCCCCTCTCGCGTGCTGAGCGGGTGTGATGCCACTACACCAACTGCCCCTGAGCTGAGCAGGCCGAGAGTGCTCAACTACCTGCTGGGCACAGCTTTCAGCGCTGAAGCTCTGTCACGGCCAGCCCGTTCGCAGCCTGCTCCGCCGCGGCCGGGTGCCTAACGTCGCGTTTGAGTCCAATATGCAGCAAGGCTATCGGTCCAGAGGGAGCGGCCAGCCACAAAAGCGTCGCTTCCCGCGCTTTTCCAGGCCGCACTCGTTTCACCAACCAAAGGAGTGCGCCGGCAGCAGAAAGGAAAAGGAAAGAAACCAAAGGGTGCGCCGGCAGCAGAAAGGAAGAAAAGAGGCCGAACGGGCGGGCCCGCACTCGTTTGCCCACAGCGAGAACCAACCAAAGGAGTGCGCCGGCAGCAGAAAGGAAGCAAAAAGGCCGGACGAGCGGGCCGTGACAGAGCTTCAGCGCTGAAAACTGTGCCCTGCAGGTGCTTGAGCGCTTTTCCAGGCCGCACTCGTTTGCCCACAGCGAGCACCAACCAAAGGAGCGCGCCGGCAGCAGATAGGAAGAAAAGAGGCCGCTGGACGCGAAGCTGTTCTTGCTGGTTTGCGCCCTGGGGACCGATAGCTTTCTACTTTCTATACTTTCTATACTTTCTACTAATACTATTTCTAAGTAATACTATTTCTATATATAGGATTCAAAAGTGACGTTCGGCACCCGGCCGCGGCGCAGCAGCCGCCCTTGGCAAGACGCACAGCAAACCCTAAGCGAGAAAGACCAACGCAGGCGCACATGGGCATGGACAGGCCGGGGATTGAACCCGGCCCCTCTCGCGTGCTGAGCGGGTGTGATGCCACTACACCAACTGCCCCTGAGCTGAGGAGGCCGAGCGTGCTCAACTACCTGCTCGGCACAGCTTTTCGCGCTGAAGACCCACCCGCTCGGCCTTTTTTCTTCCTATCAGCTGCCGGCGCACTCCTTTGGTTGGCGCTCGCTGTGGGCAAACGAGTGCGGCCTGGAAAAGCGCTCCAGCACCTGCAGGGCGCAGTTTTCAGCGCTGAAGCTTTGTCACGGCCCGCCCGTTCGGCCTCTTTTCTTCCTTTCTGCTGCCGGCGCACTCCTTTTGGTTGGTGCTCGCTGTGGACAAACGAGTGCGGCCTGGAAAAGCGCGGGAAGCGAAGCTTTTGTGGCTGGCCGCTCCCTCTGGACCGATAGCTTTGCTGCATACTGGACTCAAAAGCGACGTTAGGCACTCGGCCGCGGCGGAGCAGGCTGCCGGCGCACTCCTTTGGTTCGTGCTCGCTGCAGCGAAGCGAGTGCGGCCTCCAAGCGCGCTGGACGCGAAGCTGTTCTTGCTGGTTGCGCCCTGGGGACCGATAGCTGTCTACTTTCTATATAGCACTCCTTTGGTTGGTGCTCGCTGTGGGCAAACGAGTGCGGCCTGGAAAAGCGCTGAAAACAAGCAAACAAGCAAGCAAGCGAGCAAGCAAGCAAGCCAGCAAGCCTGAACCAGCCAAAAGCCGCTGACAGAACAAAAAAAACCTGGGCTGGCCCCCCAGCGGAGGGGTCGGCGGCACTGGGCGGCAGCCCTTAAATAATACAAGCGAGCAAGCATGCCAGCAAGCAAGAAAGCAGCCAAAGCAAAGAGCAAAGCAGAGCAGAGCAAAGCAGAGCAGAGCAAAGCAGAGCAGAGCAAAGCAGAGCAGAGCAGAGCAAAGCAAAATAAGCACACAAACAAACAACGGACACAACATGTACAAACATGTGGACAAACAAACGATCGAACAGAGAGACATGAACCAAAGAACGAACGGACGGACTGACAGACAGGCAGACGGCCGCACAAGCACACGAGCAAATAAACAAATAAACAAGCAAACAAGCAAGCAGACCGACGAAAAATCAAACAACAAAAGGCAGGCAGGCAATCAAGCAAACAAACAAGCAAGCAAGCAAACAGACGCAAACAGTCAAACAAACAGAAACAAATACAGACAAACCAAACAGACGGAAAGACAGGCAAAAAAAGCCAAACAAACAAACAGAGAGAGAGAGAGAGCAAGCGAGCGAGAGAGAGCGAGAGAGCGAGCGAGCGAGAGAGACAGGAAGAGAGAGAGAGAGAGAGCGAGCGAGAGAGAGAGAGAGAGCGAGCGAGAGAGAGAGACAGCGAGCGAGAGAGAGAGAGAGAGAGAGAGAGAGAGAGCGAGAGACAAACACGGACACAGACGCAGACACAGAAACGTGACATACACATACACAGACACAGACAAAGACAAACAGACACAAATACAGACCCACATGCACGGCAGACACCTGCCGCATGTTAACTGCCAGTTTCCGTGTTTCCACGAGGCACACAGCACGATGCGCTGCTTCAGCTTCGGGCGGCCGCGACGGGAGCGCCAGCCCTCGCTCGTGGCAGAGATTCTCAAAGAGGGGCAGGACGTCCTCGTTGTCCGACGTTTCAGGTACATTTACATGCGTTTCCCGGTTTCCGAGCGGGGGTGCCGACCCATGCGCAAAATATGTACTGTTTGTGTGTATAGCGGTGTAGGGATAAAAAAGGGTGTGTAAGTTGTTTAAACATGACATCTGTTCGGGGCACATAGGAGGTACTGGGAGCCTGGGCGGTCTGCTCAATATTTACGCAGGGGGCGTAGTTCTAAAGGGAGTAGAGCTCAAAAGCTAAGTTGGGGGATACAACTCCTTGGTACGCATTCAGGGGTACATGGCAGCGGTCCTTCTAGGAGAAGGTCAGAAGGTCGTTGTGAGTGCGTCAGTGGTTCTTGGTCAGTAATACTGTTCTTGCTAGTTGATAATCAGCTACCGGCCCTTGCTATCAAACCTGCTCACCATAGTAGTAAGGCACCACAAGGTCCGCTGAGGACTGTGTGGCCCCTTCAAGAGAAACACAAAAGTGCAGGCGATTCACCTCACTTGTCATTAAGATGAGATGGGTGTCTCCTCTGCCGTGTTGTTTGATTATTAAAGGGAAGCTTGGTTATTCAAGGGAAGCAACAGCACATCATTTGCGGGTGCGGTTCTTAAGAATCACCTATTCTGAATGTGGGTTCTATCATCGGCCTTGAAAATATGCTGCCGACGAGCATCAAAATCAAACATGATCACATGTTGCAAATGTGGCTGCCCGTTCAAAAAGTCCAACTGGCCAACCAACTGGCCAACCAGCCACCGGCCTTCATCAAGATAATGAATAAGAAAACGCTGCAGGTACAAAGTTCTTTCAAACCAAGCATCCTCAACCGCCTCGCAAACTCTCGTCTTTCACTGTGTCTCAGCTTCCCGATCTCACACCCCCTTGACAACCATATCGGGTCGATATCATGTTGTTTGCTTGTTCCCCATCCATCGTCAGACGTCTCCCAGCCTCCGTGTAATCTTGGAGGGCGTTGCTCAGGGCGAAGAGCAGGCTCTGATTCTGTTCCCTGAGTCCACGAGCCTGGGGTGAAAGCGGTGTGTACACAGCGTGTAGACGTGTAAGTGTGAAAATCTGCCAGGGCTCCGCCCCATCAAAGGCCAACAACGAGACACCGGGCAAGCCACGGTGTTTGGCCTGCCTTGATCATTCGTTTCACAGAGACCTAGAG
This sequence comes from Effrenium voratum, assembly GCA_963377175.1. Classification (NCBI taxonomy): domain Eukaryota; class Dinophyceae; order Suessiales; family Symbiodiniaceae; genus Effrenium; species Effrenium voratum. The sequence goes on along the minus strand of CAUJNA010000134.1, from coordinate 139,074 downwards.
CTTGAATGGAGCAATTATGGTGTCTTCGAAAAACCATGGGTGATACTTTCTGTGGGCTGATGAGTTGAGAGGACGCCGAACATGGCGGACATCCTTCATTGGGCAACCAATGGAATGTTCCACTCTAACAACAAATTTGGATTGGCACACATGCTTCTGGTACAAGAAACTATCATAAAACAAATCTCCCGACACTGCAGAGGCAGCAACGGGTGTCTCAAGTACCCCACTGGCCATGCCAGCCTTCCGAATCGAGTTGCATCGCCCTTTCTGCAACACGGTGCAATATGAGCCTGGCCACCCTTGGCTGGGCCCAGCGAACACACGTCCCTGGTCCCGGTTGAGACCCCCATGCGCCTGGATGTCCACCGCTGGCGGCGCCTCAGGCGCCAAGTCCACGCCAGCCTTGGCGTAGAATTTATGAGGACTAACGGCGTACATGTCTCCAACCCCACTCAGAAAACAGTTTCCCTGACTTTCCCCCTACCTTATCAATACCAAACCTTGGGAATGCTAATATAATGGACTGGTCAGCATCCGGCAGAAATTCAATTCGCGCCTGGGTTCAAGATTCCCAGGAAAAGGTTGGAGCCTGAAGCTTCCCGATTGTCTTTGAGAACGCACCTTTGTTGTTCTCCATGCGGGGGGTGCCGCATAAATAGGATCCAGTCTTCCTTGGCCCCCCCCCATTGGTCATGCTCAGTCAACAAGGTAGCACAGTACCACCCTCCACGCCCCCTGTGGGAATTGGGGGTGGGGTCTATAGAAGGTGGCACAGTGTGACCGTACAAGCCCCGCCCCCCTGTGGGATGGGGGGCTGAGGTCTAAAGAAGGTAAAACAGTGACCTACAAGACCCCCTGTGTAGGATGGGTGGGGGTCCATGGTTCCCACCCCCCCCCCCGTAAGCATGGGGGCTGGGGTCTATAGAAGGTGGCACGGTGTGACCGTACAAACCACCTCCCTCTTTTTTTTGGGTGGGGGGGGGGGGGGGGCTGGCACGGGAACATATGTGTATACAAATATATACATATATATATATACGCATACACATATTTGCATGGAGCTGTCCAAAGCACATGCTAGTCAAACTTACGGGCTCTAAATCAGCTGGGGGAACCAACAAAATCTTTAGGTGCATTAGACCGCCCCCCTCTCAACAGGAGAGCCGGGGCTTATGTTCGATATGGATCTACCTTTGCCCTATCAAAAAAAATCAAAGAAGAAAAATATGGAGCCAATGGCCCAAAAGTACTCAAAGTAAACAAGTACAAATAAACAAACAGTGGAAAACGTAACAAAGTTGTCAAAAAAACGACAAAAAACAATTATGGGGCCAATGAACCAAAAGTAAAAGTCAGAAGAGAAATTCTGGAGCTAATGACCCAGACCCAGAGTAGTAAAGTAAAAAGTCAGGAAGTAAAAACCAAAACAGAAACAATAAAATATTTCAGCTCATGGTCAGAGCATCTTGCTTCAGGATCACGGGTTGGTACTGTTGTTTGTTTTGCTCTCTGTCTTCCATCGTTGCTTCGGGGCCATTGGCTCCAGGATCTTACTTGTTGGGCGATTGCTT
>CAUJNA010000134.1:82500-130000 GCA_963377175.1 Effrenium voratum | reverse complement strand
GGAAGAAGAAGAAAAAGGAGAAGACGATAAAAAGAAGAAGAACAAAAAAATAAGAAGGAAAAAAACGCCGACTTTGAGGCTCCCACTCACCCCAACCCCCGGCCAACCCCCCCTGATCCCCGATGTCGCCTGCTGCGCGCGGTCCAGCTTGGGCCCCTGGGCCTCGATGTCCTGCCGCAGCACCTGGGGCGCACCAGGAATTCTCTTCCCGTTGAAGGGGAGGGGGGGGGAAGAGGGAGCAGAAAAACCTCGGCCAGGAAAAACAGATGTGACAGGTTCATAAAAAAAATATATACCATGTTCGTAGAATACAATGGTTTAAAGGCTTTTTGTTTGTATTGTGTGTTGTTGTTATTCTCATTATTTTGTTTGTTTCTGCTTTGTTTTCTTCTCTTGGAGTGGGGGGAAAGCTACACAATATATATATATATATATATACACACACATACATATGTGCAACGAGCCTCACAGTATGTATAGGTATACAACTTAGGAACGTTTACCCATGAACTATATCCTATGCAAAGTCATAACATTATACAAATATATACAAGCTACACAGAACCATATTCACCAGGAAATAAGGATATCTACCCCAAAGGGGGTGAACCATACCAGGGGGGAATCGGTCGACCGATTTGAGCTGCAAATATGGCTGTGCTCAAAAATACGGATTCCCTGGATTCTACTGCTGCTTTCACCAGCCCAGCAAAAAAGACAACCCTCCGTGCTCAAGAAAATTGTCTGCTCGAGTGCTGAAACTTTGGATATAATCTGACTGCGAGCAGCCGAAATCCTGCCTGAGTTCTTTTCTCAACGCCCTGCACAAGAGGGTTCTATTGGAGGCCAATGTCTACTGTGTTCTGTTGAAGTGTAGGCTTGCGTCATGACATCAGTGCTCCGACCATTGAGTGTCTCAAAAGCCTTTCGGTCGGATTCCAGGATGCATGCCTCTCCGCTTGATTCTCCGATGCAATCGGATCTGACGAAACATAGCCCTCATGTGAGCATGAAAATTGGGAGAAAGCCCTCCGGGGGGTGTGCCCTTCCCTCAAAGCACTGCAGCGTTTCTGGAATGAGCCCAAATGTTTGGCATCCGAGTTCCGACAACTTCTCATCCGGGTATGATGAATGCTGAGAAGAATTAGTTGCTGTTTTTGAGGCACGTCAACTGCCGGACTCTTCCCAACGACAAGAGTAACCCATCTTGGATCACTCCTCAGGCGACCATCCACGGGGGGGTCGCTTTGCACTCGTTTGCTTGGACTCAAAGGCACATCCCGGGCCGCCGTGAGCTCGTTCACCTGCTCCTGCCAGGTTGACTTGGGGTTCTGAAATTGGAACCTGCCCGGCGGGTTGTCACTGTCTCACAAGTTGGGTGCGACAACTATTTGGCTACGGGCGCACCAGGTTGCCCTGTTCGTTCGACAGCACCACGCGTTTTCCCCTTTGCTGCCTCAAACACCCTGATTCTTGGACCCAAGAAAACTACTTCTTTTGGAATGGTTGCCTCCAAAAAATGCAAGCCAAGGGGCCATTCGCCAGCCAAATCTATTCGAAAGTCCACCTGCAAAAGTGATCTATACTGAGCAAAACCGAATGCTGGAGAAGCCCGATAGTAGCTTCGCGAGTGCGCCGGAACAAATTCGCAAAGCAGCAGCTGGGATGTGGGAGTGATTCACTGCGCCACCCTTGCATGTCAGAAGAAACATGTTTGAATTTACTCCCATTGCAAAACAGCATCAAAACACGAACGCAATAACGCATGAAGCTTGCCGGTGGCAGCTCGCTGAGTGTACCCATGCCAATACAGATATGCCAGTGATAGCGAATGCCGCTACTTTGGACGATTCAAGGCTGGGCGCATTCCACCACGCACTGTAAGCACACCCTGTAGTATGCGGTCCATTGGAAGATGTTGCGATATACTGAGATATCTTGAGAAACACGACTAGGATGCGGAGACATCCAAAAGCTTGACGTGTTCCCAGAGGGGAAAAAAAAAAAAAACATGCTTCCCCCAAATCCTAGGTGTGCTTCAGAAAACGAACCTAGATGGCAGTGGTGAATAAAAAGAACAACTCTAAATCTAGTGGAATACGGCCCTTTCAGGACACCTACTTACACGTCCCGCCTCCAAGTGCTGCATTGATCGCTGCAGCTCCTACAAGCGGAAGCTGCGGAAGCAGAACTAGGGGACCCTCACGAATGGCTTCCTAAAAGTGGGTGTCCTGCGCGCAACAACAGAGGGTCCCAACATGTCGGACTCACCCAACTGTATGTGTATATCTGTATATACAGAGAGAGAGAGAGAGACAGAGATAAAGTGTAGTGTCAAGAGTTGGACTGACAACAACAACGACGACAACCGTAGCTGCGACAACAGCGAGAGCGACGGCCAAAGCGAAGGCGGCGGAGTCAGCGGCAGCAACAGCATACTACCAGCACCCCAATGCCAACACCAACACCGCTGCCACCGCCACAACCGCCAGCAACGACAACGACAACAACAGCAACGACAGCGATGACAACGACAAGAACAATAATAAGAATGGAACAAGAAAAAGAAACCAGAACAAGAAGAAAACCAGAAGAAGAACCAGAACCAGAACAAGAAGAAAAACAAGAACAAGAACAAGAACAAGAACAACAAGAAGAACAAGAAGAACAAGAAGAACAAGAAGAACAAGAAGAACAAGAATAACAGAAGAAGAACAAGAAGAACAAGAAGAACAAGAAGAGCAAGAAGAACAAGAAGAACAAGAAGAACAATAAGAAGAAGAAGAACAACAACAACAACGACAACGACAACGACAACGACAACGACAACGACAACGACAAACGACAAACGACAAACGACAAACGACAAGCAACAAGCAACAAGCAACAAGCAACAAGCAACAAGCAACAAGCAACAAGCAACAAGCAATAAGCAACAAGCAACAAGAAACAAGCAACAAGCAACAAGCAACACACAACACACAACACACAACACACAACAACCACAACAACCACAACAACAACAACAACCACAACAACCACAACAACCACAACAACCACAACCACCGCAACCACCACAACAACCACAACCACCGCAACCACCACAACAACCACAACAACCACAACAACCACAACAACCACAACCACCGCAACCACCGCAACCACCACAACCACCACAACCACCATAACCACCACAAACACCACAACCACCACAACAACCACGACAACCACAACCACCGCAACCACCACAACCACCACAACCACCACAACCACCACAACCACCACAACCACCACAACCACCACAACCACCACAACCACCACAACCACCACAACCACCACAACCACCACAACCACCACAACCACCACAACCACAACCACCACAACCACCACAACCACCACAACCACAACAACAACAACAACAACAACACAACAACAACAACAACAACAACACAACAACAACAACAACAACAACAACAACAACAACAACAACAACAACAACAACAACAACAACAACAACAACAACAACAACAACAACAACAACAACAACAACAACAATGACCGCGACCACCACCACGACAACGACGATGACGACGACTACCACCACCGCCATCACTACGACAACCACAACCACAACCACGAAGACGACGTTGACAACAAGAAAGAAAAACCTTCATGTTGACTACAGCAACAAAAGGCTTTGTGATGACTACAGCAAATGACTAAACACAAAGCATCCACAGCAACTAAGACACGCGCACGCATCAGCAGCCACTTCGAAATGATATGAGCTAGTTATTTGGTACATAGTCGCATGGTCGGGCGTTCCCGCCTTTCTCCAAACCTGCACCCCCTTTGACTCATTGGTCAGGTTGCTCAAAAATGGCTCCGCCCGGCCTCAACTGTAGTCTTCTGTAAATAAAGGCAGTCGCTCAGACACTGCATCCAACAACGACAACAAAAATTGCAACAACAATGAAAACTACTGCGATACCAACAATGGCAACGATGCATCCAAATGGACATTGACAGCGGCAAGATACGTCCTCGAAGCGATTCACATCCTCCTGTGCCTGGTAGGCCGTGGTATTCATTCTGACCATCTTGAACCGATCATCTGGGCGTGAATTTTACTGAGGACCTTTCGGAGGACATTTTTTGGTTGATGAATTCATGTGCACCAACCACTCTTGAGATGGTTCCCTACTTAAATAGCCTGCTCATGGGATGCCTGAATGCTCACAAATGCCAGGACAGCCCAGAGCAAAAACCCGTGGCAAGTGGCAGTCTGAAATAAGCGGTGGCATGCGCCTAGGCCTATCGCTGTGTCAAGTTTGAAGCTGCCAGTGTGACACGCCGATGGAACAAGGCGATATACCGAAGTAGTCAGTGCACTACGAAGTAGTCGGTGATCTCACGTAATGTATTTGTGGCAAACATCATGTGCCACAGTCACGTAAAGAAAAGAACAAATGTGAGGGCAGAGGGTGTAGAAAAATGTCCGGTGCGTAAGCATTCTATCAAGCTCCATTTGTCTGCAACAAAATCAATCCGGGCACTTTTCGCCAACTGTCAAAGATACTTTCCTGCACGAAGGGCCAAATGATCACATCACGTCAAGATACGCATATATACATGGGCGTCATGGTGCGTGCTTTCTTGAAAACAAGTCAGAAGCGAATCCAGCCTCCTGCTCGATCTGCGCGAGAACCTGAAGGTCATGGGAATGGAAGCGGGGAGCGGAGCACCGTACCATCTGGTGCTTGCAATCCCTCTGTGAAATTTCAAAATGGGCTTAAGCTAACTATCAAGGTTGCCCGCTGCACTTAAGCACGTGTCTTGCAAGCATTTAGCCCGGTTGAAGCAGGGTGTGAACAATTGGTCAGGATAGACATGTTTTCGGGATGTCAGCAATCAATAACGCGGCACATACCCAGGTTCAGCACCTGCCCTCTTGTCAGAACCCCCACGGAGACACCCGTGAATCCAAGCAATTCACTGCGGCAAGGCCCAATATCAAATCAAACTGTACTCACATGTTTCAAGGTCAAAAGCAGGCAGGCCCATACGTCAAACAAAGTGGCGTAAGGTGGAACTGAGTTGACTGGGAACATCAACAACTGAGCCCATTTATCAAGAGACGATGCAAACTGCTACTGTCACGCAATAAATTTTCCGGCTTGCCTTTACTGCGCGACCAGCATTCTCACGACTTTTGCTCTGCCGGCTTGAGCTTCAACATGCGCCGTAGCGCAAGTGACTCACCTCCCGAGTTTAAGCTATTTAACCGCCAGCCAAAATTCCTTAAGCGCAGCCAAATCCCATAAGTGCAGCTAAAATTCCTTAAGTGCAGCCGAAATTCCTGAAGCGCAGTCAAAATTCCTTACGTGCAGGGTTAATTAGCTTAAATGGGGGGGGGGAGGTGCACTTAAGGAATTTCAGCACCGAAAACCACTAAATTCACCACCAAATTCATCTCGAGCAGGCTAAGATCCTTAAGTGCACCCCCTCCTGAATTTCAGCTAGCTATCCCTGCACTTAGGGAATTTGGCTGCACTCAAGGAATTTTGGCCGCACTTAGGGAATTTTGGCTGCGCTTAAAGAAACTTTGGTTGCACTTCAGGAATTTTGATTTTGGCTGCAGTTAAGGAAGAAACTTCTAAATTCAGGGGGGGAGGGGGGTAGGTGGGTGCGCTTAAGGAACTGTGGCCGCACATGAGGAATTTCTGGCTGCACCACAACAATTTTACTGCACGTGCTAAAGGAATTTCGTCTACACTCAACGAGATTTGGCTGCACTAACATTCTTGGCTGGGCCGTGCTTGTGGAATGTGGCCCGGTGATCAAGGCAGGAGCTCCCCCTTCATTTCTAGCTGACTAAGCACCATCTCCATATGCTTAGTGTTGAAACTCTCATGCATTCCCACAAATCCTTGCCATCACTCCCCATTTGGCAATGTATGCCACCGCGGCCAACAAAACAACAACATTGTGCACTTCCGGCATGTGACGTTTTTGATTGCGACACGGCTCGATCCCACCATGTTAAGGTTACTCAATGAATCAACAACAAGTGCTCTTGTCACGCAAAAAGCCCGCGAATCTTGCAAATTCTATAAATAAACAAGTTCATGACTCCAGCGCATTCAAAACGAAAACTACTCTGTCTAGGGGCTCCAACAAAAGGCTCCAAAACTTTGGCCAAGTACTAGGGATGGCGGGGTACAGGAAATGCTGAGAATGCAGGCAATGGCAGAGATGCAGCGTGCAAAACCCCGTGCTTCTCGATGTTGTCCAAAATCAACCAAAAAAGGATGACAGCAACCCCCTTCAATTACCCGAAATATAGACTTCTGAAAAGCACAATCATGCTGGGGATGTTTCGCAGCGACAGCCCTATATGGCGAAAACACACACCAACCTCGCAAGCACCCAGCACAAGAAACAAAAGCGACAAATGGAAACATCTCAGTGGCAACTGCCAAAAGCAAAAGCACAACTCAACGGCATATCTGCCCTTTCACCAAAGCAGAGAGGGATAGGGAGAGAGGAGAGCGAAGGAGAGAGGGAGAGATGGAGAGGAGAGAGAGAGAGAGAGAAAACAAAAAAGAAAGGAAACGCTTTCCTGCTCCACAGGAACTTGGATCATCGTCCCTCCCGCAGCAAAGTAGCTAACACGCGGTTTACCAAATCCTTGGAACTTGAGGTAAAGTGGAGGACGGCCAATGAGTTGCTTTAGTGGGCTGACTTGCGTGGCATCCGCGGTCACCAGTCGCGAGCGGCAGCGGCCTTCTTCTTTTTGAAGAGGACCTCGTTCGCAGCCCGGGACTGCTCCTCCAGGGTCTGCTTCTCCTCGCGACATCGGCTCAGGAAGCCGGTCACTAGGGAACTGCGAAAGCCACACGAAACAGAAATCGGAAAGGGGCTCATGGCTTGGTGATTGCGTAAATGTCTGGCAAGCTATCCATCAAGCAGGTACCACAACTCACAGCTGGGTCAGGAAGAGACAATCAGGGGCTTTCTGCAGTATGCTTGATTGATTCGTGTGCCACCTCAATGGCAGTCACAAGTGCATGCCTGTGTTTTGAACATTTGTCCGGTCTGCACTTGGGCAGTATTTCGGAATGCTGTTCGTCCTCCTTCCGCTCATTTGGTGAAGGGTGGATCAATGTAGGTTCGGTTCAAACCAAATCCGCATCAAACCCAACAAAATTGCGAGGGTCCCGACTGGGTCTGACACATGTCTGTGGCGTGCCTGGGAACTGCCTGCCTCAACCTCGGACTGATTCTGCAGGTTGGTGGTCTGCAAATTCTCTTTGAACTTCTGGTTCCGCTGCACCAGGTGCCCCTGAACACTCCATGTGCGTACACTTGCCGGTGTGGGTCAAAATTAAAACACCAGGGGACCGCAGGTTCTAGTCATTGGTTCCATTTACCAGGGGTCGACTTTGGGTACCCCTTTTTGACTCACAGCCTTATGCAGCAAGTTGTGGCCGGACAAAGACTTGCAGCCACTGCAAGCTCAATATCCCGGCAATTGCAGTACAAGTAATTTCTGCAGCAAATACCATGCACGTGGCCTGGAGCTACCCGAAGCGGATCATCCCCCAATCTCCGCGGTCCCAAACGAAAAAGTGAAGCTTCCTGATGAGAGAACCAGAAAACACCACTGGAAGCAAGCCGAAGAGACGCGTCAAACTAAGACGCTCAAGGACCCCGTGCATATGAGTGCGAGGTATCTCAGATTGCTTGAGCTTGCAACATGAGTGTTGCTGTGCCAAATGATGCTCATTTGTGGAACACCCCTTGCCCAATTGTGTGCCGCACAACATGTATGTGCCGTGCAAAGAGCTCGAGGGATGAGAGACAGCCACAACTGAGGCAGTCTTTCAACAGTGGCACGGTAAAATGATGGGCATGATGAAATCAGTGAAGCAGACTGATGATGATCCCGCTGAAACCTCGCCCATCATCCTCGCCCAACCACGTGAGGCTGCGGCTAGAGTGTTTTCCAACGACCGGATCTCCTCACTGCAACATGCGGTATGCTCATGGGTCTGCTGGTCTGCTCACGGGGTTGACTGCTGGGGCCTTTGGTAAACTGACCTGAATCCGGCGCCTTTGTTTGGAGCACGCGAGCCCGCCCCCAACCTCAGGTCACAAGAGGCGTGCAAAATGCCGTGAGTCGAGGCCTCCCCTCGTGACTTCCCGACCCCAAGGGTTTGGAGGTCACCGGACACCCCAGGCTGATCCTTTTGCAACGCTTGTTGGACCAGGTCGGGCATGGCAAGAGATCTAACTCTTCGGGCCATACATTTTGTCCAACTTGTCCAGAAAGGACCCTCCCTCCCCCCAAACAACGCCCCCCACCACAAACAAACCACCCCAAACAACACCCCCCGCCCAAAAAAATAATGATTGTCCGAAACAATACCCCCCTCCCACCGCGAACCGCGAGCGAGTTGACTCTTTCCTTCTCCGCGCGCCGGATCTTGTCGTCCAACTCGTCCCCCCGGCGCTGCAGCTCCTCCTTCTCCTGCGCCGCCTGACGCGAGCCAAGCCCACGACCGCTTGGCCTCGATCTGGGGATCGGGACCATCGGCTCCCTCCTTTTGGGCGCCACTGGCGCCTTGATCTCCCGCTGTTCGGAAACCAGTCTAAAAATATCAGAAGCTGGGAACCCTTGTCGGCTGGTCCGGCTGGTCCGGCTGGTCGACCAGCAGAGAGACAAGACACAAATTGCCAAGCGCCGGCCTTGATCATGTAATGGGCCTGGCTGAGCTGCTCGCCCTCCTCTTTCTTCACCTAACTCGACACAATTCGGAGCCTTCGGGTTCGACCCCTCCGAAACCCTCTCCGGCCCTGGGAGCTTGGGGATACAGCCAGCTGTCCAACAAGCAGGTGCTCAAACTTAACTGATTTCGAGGGGCTCCGGCGACTCCGTTCCAGCTTGTGGCAAGACAAGCAAACGCCCCTCCTGTTGAACCTATGTGATGCATTGCGGCATACCCATCAATGAATCTTCTTAGGATGGAAACAAAGGTTATCCATCCCATGAGAATGGCAAACGAAAAGGCGGACGGGATAAAGGCAAATTCAAAACGTTCTCAGCGATCGCAGAGAAACCGAAGGAGCATCCTGCCACACAGCAGATGGCTGACCATCCGGAGGCTGCCTAGTTGTAGTGACCCAGATTGGGAAGTGATCTTCCTAGGACCGGCTGAGTGGTGATTGGGAAAATAGAAGGCTGCTTTTGAGGCCCTTCAGCTAGGCGAGCGTGCCCTCTCAATGACTGAGCACCGTGCTGCCAGAGCCTTCCCCAAACACTTAGGCAGGCCTGATGTATGTGATGTAACAAAACGTATCGTAAGGGAATGTACTGAACTCTGATGTAATTTAATGTGATGACATGTACAGAATGCAATGTAATGCAATGTGACGTGACGCAATGTAATGTACTGTGCTGTGCTGCACTGGAATGTAGTGTAATGCAATGCAATGTACTGTAGTGTTATCTAAATTAATATAATGTTCTGTATGTAATGCAATGCAGTGCAATGCAATGCAATGCAATGCAAGGCAATGCAAGGCAATGCAATGCAATGCAATGTAATCCAATGTAACATAATCCACTGCGCTGTGCTGTGCTGCACTGCAATGCACTGTACAGTACTGTAAAATTAGGCATGTAGTGTATGTTGGCATGTGATGCAATGTGACATTACAGGAATGTGTCTAATGTGATGTAAAGTAATGTACTGTACTGCAGCACAGCGAGTGTAATTTACCGCACTGTGCTATGATAAAATGCAAGGTAACGTATGTAATGCAGTGTAATGTAATGCGACGTTAAGTGTTGTACTGTAGTGTAATGTATGCAATGTGACGTAAAGTAACGCAACATATTGTAATGCAATGCAAGGCAATGCAATGCAAGGCAATGCAATGTAGTGCAATGCAATGCAGCGCAGCGCAATGCAATGCAATGTACTGTAGCGTAATGAAACTTATGTGGTCATGTATGTATGTCTGTCTGTCTGTCTGTCTGTCTGCCTGTCTGCCTGCCTGCAATGTATGTATGTATGTATGTATGTATGTATGTATGTATGTATGTATGTATGAATGAATGAATGAATGAATGAATGTATGATTGTATGTGTGTGTGTGTTTGTTTTGTATGTTGGTATGTACGTACGTACCTATGCATGTGTACGTGCATGTGTATCTATATATGCACTTGTCCGGTTGATTAGTTATGCCTTCATTTGTGACACATAACAAATTGCAGTGTACCTTTAAAATGTGTACATGTAGATGTGAGAATATATATATATATGTATATAATGTATGTATGCATATTAGTGAAAAAGTGCCCAGTATGCACTTCAGGCATGAACAATAAAATGAGCTGCTCCCAAGACGCTTTGGCTTTTGGTTCTCTTAAGATGCTTATAAAGGGGGTTTATACAGGCGTTACTAGCTTGCGGTACTCCTCGTTACGCCAGATAAATTCCCCTGCTCAAATGACCAAAGGGGGTTGGGCCTTGCTCAAATGCCAGCTGCAAAAAGTAGGGGGGGGGGAGGGGGAAGGCTTCGATTCCATCGAAATGAAAGGCCCAGCCTTGCTCATGACGTTGTCGTACTTGCTCTTCCTTGGCTGGCAATGCCCCAAATCACACAGAACCCAGTTCTGGCTAAGGTATAAAAATTGGCTGACATCTTCAAGAATGAAACCTCCTGGATGTGGGAGTTGCCTCGTCCACAAACTGGGAATTGATGCAAGTCGAGACCGAAGCTGGAAACTTGAGCCAGTGGCGGTCGGGTGGTCGGTTGGTCGGCTGGTCGGTCAGCCGACTAGCCATGGCCAGCAAGGAAAAGTCAAGGGAACCCAAGCGTACGAACACTCACCATGTCGAATTCACTTTCAGGAATGTGATTCCTCTCGGTCACGATTCGACAACAAACTTCTTAAATGATAAACTCCGGGTGAAATAAACATGGGGTTTAAGACGCACGACCAAAATGCATCCTGCGCAGACCCAAGTTGAAGCCAAGCCGGATGCGTTCCACTCTGGTCCTTTTTGTTATCTTCCGTAATCTAAATCCGACGACGCCAGTCGAGCGTGCAGATGGCAATCCGCAACTTGCTCTTCCTTCGGATTTTTGTGTGAAGCCGACGGCTTTCGGGGAGGCCATTTTTCGTCAAAATGTGCCGCTGTCCAAAACCCTGAAACCCTGCAATGTTCCAGTGGTTGGGTCTTCGAACGCCTAAACCGCGTGTTTTGTCCAGGTCTCCGGGAGGGGCGGAGGAGTATGCCTACGGTGGTATGACTTTTGCTACTGTTTGTGCTGATATCCATGTTGCTTTTCCGTTTCGATGTTTGGGGTCTTGGCGGGGACAACTGCAGTGACGATCTAAGGAACTGCTTTTGCAAATTCTCTCCTCTCGTAAAGCATCTTAAAAATGGCATCGCTGCGAAACATCCCCAGCATTATTGTACTCTTGGAAATCTTTATCGGGTATAAATTTGAAGGGGGCTTCTTTGATGGTTGATTGAAACGCTGGTTGTTTGCACGCTGCATCCCCAGCATTCGCTGCATTCCCAGCATTCCCCGCACCCCTGCCCTCCCAGTACGTTTTTTTGGCGTCAGGAGTTCGGGGTCTTCGACCCAATAGGTTTGTCCTACTTTGTGAAGTCTTTATGGGACATGTGTTTGGGATAATGTCACTTATATACTGATTTGTCACGTCCGAAATTCATACAATGATAGACGCGAAAACTGGACCGTCGCACCACAAATAACGTTGCGGATCGCGTAGCGATTTCAATACTTCAGAGGTCTTTGTTGATAGCCTTAATGTGCGGCCTCATTACCTGTATCATATCTCTGTTAGACAACGCGCAACAAACGGTATGGGATACGTTCAGGTCTGCGGTCTGATGGTTTCATTTTCACCCACATATGACGACACGGGAAACAGGATAGACCAGTGAAACAAACGCTCTAAAGCCAAAGGTCCCTTTGACCTTTAAAAGGTCATGTTAGAGCCAATGAGGGTAAAAACCAATTGACCCATATCCAAATACGTGCCATTCGTTTTCATCTCAATCTCAGATCGGAAGCACCGCTCGCTCCAGCGATCGACCCATCCGAGGGCTTCACAAGGTGAAGATCTTCTGCTTGCGCTCCGCAAGCTCAATCGCCACCTGAGGCGTGTCGCCGGTGGTGTCCCTTTTTGGAGTCCCCTTTAAACCAAGGAGACATGGGCATCCTTAAACAACATATATATTATATATGATATCACCTTTCATAGATTCACCTTCTGTATATATATATATATACTCGTATTTCTACTAGTGTGGTCGACACTCCCACCAGTGTTTTGTTCAACGAAACGCGTCTCCGCTTGCTTCACGTCGGTCTCTAGACTAAAGCGGGCGACATCCGCAAAGCTTGCTCAACTGGAGCCTGGCAGAAGTGTGTTGATCTACTGGGCCGGAAGTCGTCTAAAGTTCACTTGGAAAGGAAAGCTGAAGCTTGAGTTGACTGCCGAAGCCAAGCAAGGACAGAGAAGAGGCAGGCTCCAGCCAATGAAAGCTTTGCCTGGCATGGACAAAGACTACAATAGTGAAAGCCGCGAAAAGGACAGGAGCATTGGAAGAGGAAGAGAGACAACAGGGAGCGCCCATGCAGGACTGCATAGGGTAAGGCGCCCAAATTGATATATATATATATAGAGAGAGAGAGAGAGATAGGGGAGCTGTCTCAAAGTGAGAGGGGCCTGGAAGGATGTTCCAAAGAAGCCAAAAGCACATCAGCCAGCTGGACAATTGGAAATGGCTCCTGATTTTGAGGACCACTCTTCCGCAAAAATGATAGACGTGCAACCCTCAGGACGGAAAGGAGAGTGGCTATATGTGGACAATATCAGCTGTTTCACTTTGTCTGCAAGAACAAAAAAAAAACGAGATTGCTGACTCGGCAAACCGCCGCCATAACGTGTTTGCGCGGACGTGCCAATGCCCCTCCTTTCTGCCAACTTACAAGATCCAAGTGCCTTCCTGGCAAAACCAACAAAGTAAGCAATCGCTGCCTTTTTCCTGTGGGGATAAAAACCAAGCCCCAACTGGCCCTTACATCCAAAAAAAGCAACAACAAAAAAAAAAAGACATAAAACGAAACGCACCTCATGCCTTGGGTGAGTGCCCATCCATTGCCGGTGCCTTGTGCTTCTCTTCCTCCGCGGCCCGCAGCTGTGCCCGCAGAACCTGGCAGAGGCCGGACTTCCGCGGCGAGGCGCGGAAAAATCCCGTGGGCGGCGGTGAAACCGTCTTTCTGAGGGTTTTTGCATTACACCCTGGGAGTGCACCCACTGGGAAATGACCCCATTTAGGCATATGTCCGGATAAAACCGTGTTGTTTTGCACGATTGTGGCTCATTGTCCAATGGTGTAATCCCACAAATTAATACAAAAGCCCTTAAATTATTGGTTTTAGGGAAAGGTTTAAGACACGTGTTGTCCGTTTCTTGACATTTAGACTCAGAACTAAGGCCATCCCCAAGAAGGTCGCTTCCTCAAAGGTGACACAACACTACAAATGCATTGAGTACTGCTGCCTGCATCCCGGGTGCATTAGGGTGCTACAAGTAGCGCTCAATGAGCCGTACAGGTGCTTCTCACAAGTGGGAACCTCTTGAGGTGGGTGGCTTCCTTGTGGTCGCCCTTTAGAACCACCAAAAAGGGATCCCCTATTTTGAGAAACCCCCATGCAATGGTTGCTGATGTTGTCTGACTCCTTGCCTGAAAAGACGAGAAGCCGCTTCGGCGTCTTTCTGTGCTGACGTTTCTGTGCGCTTGTAGCGTGAAAGCTACCTCGTAAGAAAAACAAACTTTATCCCAGGGCAACCTGGATAACCCGGGGTTCATGCCGCACGAAACTCTGCAAATCCAAGGACCCGGGTCCAATCCCATTCCCTTCCCTCTCTCTCTCTCTCTCTCTCTCTCTTTCTCTCTCAACAATTACCACACTCCAAACTCCTCATGGTGAGGGATGCTCTTGCTCCCCTTCTGCAGAAAGAACGTGGCCCGCCCCTACCACCCAGTATCCCACGCAACCGAAGTAACATGTCCTATCATGGCTCGCACCAACGGCCAATCTTCAGTCCGGACATGAAAGCTCGGGCCAGCGGTGGCATGCCCAGGCCTCCGTGTGCACTTCGATCTCTTTCTCCCTCTCCTGCCATCCAGCAAAGTCATGGGAAACGAGCTGAGAGGACGGCAAAGAGCCGAGCCAACGTGCGCGACATGCAAATAACGGTGACAAACGGCGAGAAAACAAACTCAAGAGCCCATAGAAGTTTCTTGGTATGCCTCTGCCAAGACACAATGACTGATGTCTCGGTCTCGGGTAGTCCCAAGGCAATAGCAGCTTCAAACACCATGTGATTGAATGCTGAAACGCCTGTAACAAACATGTTGGGACATCACCCTGCTCCCAGCCCCTTCTGCTTATGCTTCAGGCAAAGGAAATACAAAGGCCGGAACCTCTCCTATCCGACGCAAACTCAAAGTTGCAACAAATGGCCTGACCAAGGCCGAGCTGTAAGGTTTGCCAAGGCTTTCTTCCGGGGACGACCCCTGTCACGAGGCCCTGTTCTGGACTGGCACCTCCATGCTGATCTGTAGCTGCTGCTTGCGATTCTCCAAGCTGTACCTGTTTGCACGGGCTGCAAACTAGTAAGAGCTGATGTCGCGCCCTCGGAAACCCCGTTCAGTGTTGCCTGACTAGTGATGTGGGAAGCTTGCCATGAAGGCCTGCCATATCAAGCAGCAAAACCAACGGCTTGTGACTCTCATGGACACTGGACTTGCCTGGGCCAGGGAAATGTTGCAGGAGACCTTCAAAATCTGCAGCCAGAGAGTGGCAAAAAAACAAATGGGCTCTTTCACCAAACTATCGGCCTGACTTCCCAGTCACCCAAGGTGCATGCCAAGACCAATTAAGAAAGAGTCGGACTACCAAGTCCCGTTGGGGCACAAGTTCTCGGTCTTGGATGACAGCTGCTGCTTCAGACGCTTGACCTGCCGAGGTGAAAGCGGAACAATAGGGCCTCCTGTGGAGTGTGAGGGAAGCAATGGCGACGCCACCCCTCATCTAGGTGTGCCATGTAGTTGGGGTTGTTTTGGAGGGAATCCAAAGGGAACCCGCTCTTGCCACCGGTTGTCTTTTGAGACAAACTCTTATCATAGCAAACACCTTGAGGAACGGTCCACTGTTCGGGTGCTCCTGTACAGCCCGATAGCTCCGCAAAAAGACACGAGTTGCAGCTTTTGAGGTCTTTCACAAAGCCGGCCCTTTTGAAAGCCACTGCCCCCACCTCCAACTTCAGGATGTCGTGCTGCATCAGAGACTCCTCCTTGTCCTTGCAAAACGGGGTTGAAATGATTTGGCGTTTGCCAGAGAACACCCTTGCGGCCCTACTGGCTGGCATCCCAAAAGTACAGCAAATCGCCACATGTCATGTTCTGACTGCATCTGACCAGGCTGTCCGTCAGCGGTTGATACCATTTCACGAACAACACTAGACCATCAGTCAGCAAAGGATGATTCGAAAAGGAAGCACAAATGACATCCCTACCTTTTGAAATGTTCTAGCTCATCTCAAGCCAACCCACAAACCGAAGGGTCAAGCTCAGTTGGGAAAACTGCCTCAGCAACTGGGAAAGAGCGAATGGGGAAGAATCCCCCTCCCATTCTGAGTCGCACATGTTCTCCAACGGCTCTAGAACTCTTCCCCTGTCCCTGCTTTCCCCAGCCCCTGCTTGTTTGTCTGTGAGCGATGTTAAAATGAAAACAAGCGCGGCACGGAGCAATGTTCTCTCAAACGTGCCGAACGACTCCTCGCTGTCCCGAGAAGAACTCCCAAGAAAGGGCTAGCATGGCTCTTTCTGTCCACTCAACTCGTTGTTTGTACATGGCAGTCCTCCAAACTCTGCTGCCCCTCCCAACAGTAGCTGGCAAACATAAACGTTTTGCAAACGGCTCACACTGACCGCTGGCCTTAACCACCTTGGCGACCGCGCCTGAGCAATTCAGGCCCAGCCCATCAGATTCGTGGTGTGGTGAGTCAAGGTGCCTAAAACCTGCCAGAAACAGTTGAATTCAGCTGCTGAAAGGCCCAAAGACAATGGCGGTTGATCCTTTTCTTGGCTTCCTAATGGCTTCGGAACCAACAGAAGGAAGCTGCGAACTTTGAAGCCAGAGCAAAGGAACGTGAAAAAAGACAAAGACCTACTACTCATACTCCGTGCAAACAGCAAGTCCTGGGTGTGAACATGCTTAGAACGGCAGGCACCCCTGCAGAAAAAGCGGGAAGAACATGTGCCAAAGTCCAAATTGAAGCTCCTCTGCCCCGGCCACCTCCATCAAAAGGCTGTGCAAATCTGAGGATCGGCCAATCTAGTTGTCGGAAAAACACTGCAAACACATTCATAACCCAAGGGGAAGATGAATTGCATTTGAACAGCCATGAGCACCAAACAAAACTACGATCCAGACCCACGGGGCCCAAGTCTGAGCCAAGAACGGTTCATGATGGTATTTTGCAGCTCGAGCTCCTCCATAGTGGTCTTCATGCCCTGCGCTCGCAAGCGGATGGATGTCTCAAGTCCGATAGATTCAATTGAGCAAACGACCAGCGCACTCGCACAACTGGAAATGCAACCAGTCTCAATTTAGGGAAGCCCTCGGAGGGTTTGGCTTGGGTTTGGTCCAAATCCCGACTTGCAAGAGGTGGCCCGTCGATTTCCACGAGGCAGCAGGCTCCTCTTCATCGGCCGATGTCTTGCCCCGTTTCCTCGTATTTTCATCTACAAATTGGATGGGGCAGGTCCTTGGCAGAAATTTTCGGTCGAGCGCCTCGCAGTCTTTCTTGACATTGGCCAAGGTCCTCTGCGAGTTCTTCAGCTCCGCATCCTGAAGGCCCGAGCCGGACAGCCACAGCCGAGAGAAAGCGACGCCGGAAAGACTCCAAGAGGCCGGAGAGGTCCTTCTGAAACGCTCCAAATCTCTTGCGTTCCCACGTAGTCGGGATGACAGCGTTGGATTTGTTTGGCGCATTTTTGAGATGAAACTGGGACCAGTAAGACATGTAGCGCGAAAGCACAATGTGGAGATGTTGTGTGAGGCTGTGATCAACTTCGCAGATGAATTTCAGGCAACTTCCGCATACCAACATTGCATGACAAGGTTTGCTTGACAGGTGTTCAAACTACCTTGACCTTCTTTTGCTGCTAATTTCCATGCCAAAACTTATGGCTTTTCCCAGGTGCCACATGGGTGATGTAAAGGCCGAATCCGTGCAAACCAAGTATGAGGCCATTGCGTCTCAAGTCGAAAAGGGTCCTTTGAGTCCAAAGAATCCGTTGCCAACTTCCTATCATTGAGCCGCTGCTCAAGTCCCCCTCAACTCTCCCACCCTTCCCTTCGCGCCTTCTTCCTGAGCTTCCGGCAAGTCCCCCTCTGGCCCCCTCTGGCTTAACCTCTGGCTTAACCTCTGGCTTAACCTCTGGCTTAACCTCCGGCAAGTCCCCCTTCAACCTTTTTGTGACTCCCTCTGGCTTAACCCTCCGAGCGCCCCATCCGCCCATCCGCCTGCCGCTTGATCTGCGCTTGGAGGATGGCGTGCAAACTCTTCTGCTCCTCCAGCTGCTTCTCCAGCTGCTCCGCCTCGTGTTTTGAACCCGTGGAACTGATGGAACCCATCAACCCCCCCGTCCTTTCGGGGGGAGAAAAGTATGGAGAAAGATGAAAAGGGAACAAAAGGGAACTGGTACACGGGGCAAATGGCAAGGTACCCCCAGGAAATCCTTTTGCGGGGTTTGAAGGCAAACGAAAAGCGGACTCTAACTCTTGTTGGGGTTGTCGTTCCGCCTTCGCAAGGGTCAAAAGGTGCCCAAAATCAATCAGATATCTACACCGATTTATGACAAGGGGGCATAGCTTCAGATACCCAGGTTTGGCCTCAGCTGGAGTTAAGCATGGCCAACTGCCAACCGAAATCCGAAAAGGGAAGGCCGGCAAAAAGTCCTTCAGCGTTTTTTGCTTCAAGTTGCTTCATTCGAAGCAACATTCAACTCCCGCTACTAAACGCCCATGCTGAACGCCGCAGCGAGACAACAGCCCGGTCCGGAAGGGAACTTCAGGCATCCGGGTGAGAATTTGCCAGGATGCATCCATGGCCTCTGGCCCATGATCGAGATTTCTTTGCACGGAAGAAGAAAATTGAGGAAGAAGAGAGAAAAACGGATCCCCTCTCCGCAAATCGGGTTGAGCTAAGAGACAATGACCCCAGACAATGACCCCGGCGACCGCCAGAAGAGAAGGCCTTGCGGTTATGCTCCTCCTTCTCCTCGATGGTGCGCTCGCCGGAAACTCGCGCCACCTCGCACATGCGACGGGGGAAACGCCAGCAACATTCGGCTGGCGCCTAGCGCCCCCGATGGCCTGAACCTTCACTCACGCGGATCGCAGGGAATGAACCCGGGGCTTTGGGAATGAACCTCCTTTTCTCCGAAAAGGGATGGCTCGCTCGAGTGTGGCGAAACCCGGCCTTACGCTGCATGAGCTGGGACTGGAAGTCTACAGCGTAGAGCAGCTCCTCGTTTGGTGAACATCATGTGGGGATTCATGTCCACCACTTTTGGACCGGTTTAGAATCTTATAAAATTCAGGGCCCGTTTGGAACTGCAGACTCAAAGTTCCTGTGGCGAGGCACTTTGGGCACTTCTTGGCAATGGGTGCATAAGCAACACGAAGACGCTTCATGTTTCAGAACCCCCAGCTGCGACTACCTGCTTATCAAATCTCAATGCACTTGCTCGTGCGGGCCTCCTTCCTTCAGATCCAATTGAGCTGCTACAACAGACCTCATCCTGATTCGGACCCTTGAGTCGTGCAAAAACTACGGGGTACCCTTCCACATCGTTTCTTCATGGGGTATCCACCGTCGCTCCTGCTGGCGCTGCCGCTCTTGGTCCAGCTTGCTGATCTGTAGCTGGAGGTTCTTGATGGCCGACCTGAGAGACCCTCGTTCCCAGCCTGGGTTCTTGGACCCATCAGTCCAAGGCGAAAGGTCAAACAAATAGCAACACAGCCGATCTTAGGGGAATGAAAGGAGCCTGCAGAAGTGGAATTATTTGCATTTGGTCCCCCTTCAACTAGAAATATCCTCTTTGTGCCCGTCAGGCAAATGCATGGCTTAGAACATGGATCATCGTTGCCCTTGAGAAATCTGCTCTATCTTTTGTACAAGCTGAATCCATTTTCTCGATGTACTGCTCACAATAGAGGGCCCTTGGTAGCTGGCATTGGGCTGGTTTCTTTCTCTGGCTTCCAGTTGGCAGTTGTTGGAAATCCAAGCAAAAAATGTAGGACTTCTGATCCTTGCAGAAGGCAAAGCTAGCATTCGTGGTCTAAACAAAAACAATAAACGGCTCAGCTAAACGTAGGCTTTCCGCCAGAACGCTCCCAAACTGATTATCTAGCACGATCCCCCCAAAATGGGTAGCTTGCGCTCTTCGATAGGGAAACTGAGCAAGTTCTCTTCCATTTGGCTCGAGCTCTGCCGAGTCAGCAGTTAAACTTGCTGGGCTGGGGAAAAAAGCCATTGGGCACCAAGTGCTCAGGCCAGAAAGGGACAGTGGCAAGATCGGCTCTGGACAAATCACTGGGCCCAGCCCTTCCCAAACAGTTTCAACCTCCATTAGAACCACAGGATCCCCGAATCTCCTGTGCTCCCGCACTGCGCGCCGCTGATGGCGCCCAGTGTGGTGGCCTGGCAGGTTCCTCAAGTTGTGCTCAAAAACTACTTCTGGGGAGTCGTTCCCTTAAAAAGCAAAAAAAACACTTGTAGGGTAATCTTGAGGACGTGGCTTTAATGGACCCAGTGCCCACCCCAAAACGCATCTGGCCGCTCGCCAATCAATTGCAAGGATCAACCGAGTACCCCTCGGAAGCCGCAAAGGGAGAACAATCTGCTGCGAATCTGAAGGTTTGCGCCTCCTCCCCGCGGAGCCGGTAGAGCTCCTGGCTCTCCTTGTAGTGGCTCTCCTGCCAGGCTCAAGGATCCCCATCGAGTCAAACTCCTCCCAGCGCCGCCCCGAACCCAGGCATGGCGAAGACCCCATAGCTGGCACTGTGGGGAATTAAGCCAACATCGACCCCAAACAGCAATTGCGCACATCAGCTTAGCTTGCCAACAAACGGAACTCCGCCAAATCAAGCTGCCACGTCAAGGCACTGCCTCAGGTGCAAAGAACGAGGGACAAGCAACTGGGCAAACAACTGCTTTCGTCAAGTCTTGCCGCAGCTGTGTCTTCCATGCATAGAATACCAAAAACGCAAGTAAGCTCGATGGAAAACAACAAGCACAAGTTGAGGGCTGGTTGCTCTGCTTCAACGCATTCGCACATCAAACGGTGTCAAGCCACCAGTTGTAGCAAATAATCGGAAAGCAAACACAAAGCCAGTCTTCCTATCATCAGAATCTTCGCATCCCAGCAGCTTGACATCCGCACACACACACACACACACACACAAATCAACAAGCAACCTGCGCGCAAAATCCTTGCCTCGTGCAACTAACGCTGTTGTGCAACAGAACACATGGGGCGCAACGCTAGAAGCACTCGTTCAAAAACATGCAAGACCTGCGCCAAACCTCATCGGGTGTGAACAGTGTCAGCAAGCGCAAGCAGGGAGACAAGTGGGAAGACAAGCCGTGACAATGTCCGAGTGAGCAAGCACAAGCAGGGAGGGGAGACAAGCGGGGAGACACATGAAAAGAAACATGGGAAGGTAAGTGGGGAGACAAGCCGTGAAAAGGTCCAAGTCAGCAAGCACAAGCAGGGAGACAAGCGGGGCGCGACAAGTGGGAAGACAAGCCGTGGCAAGGTCCAAGCGAGTAAGCGCGGGGCGGCAAGCGCAATCAGGAAGACAACTGGGGAGACAAGTGGGAGGCAAGCCGTGACACAATCCGAGTGACAAGCCGTGTCAAGGTTCGAGTCAGCACCTACAATCAGGGGACCGCGACAAGGTCCGAGTCATCGAGCACAAGCCCGGCAATTGGCGAGACAAGTCGGAAGACAAGTGGGTAGAAAAGTTGGGAGACAAGCCGTGAAAAGGTCCGAGTCAGCAGCTACAAGCAGGAGAACAAATGGTGAGACAAGCGGGAAGACAAGTGGGGGAAGCAATTGACAACGTCCGAGTCAGGAAGCGCAAGCAAAACGACAAGTGGAGAGACAAGTGGGGGGCAACAAGTGGAAGGACAAGTGCTGGCAAGTGAGGAGGCAAGCCGTGACAAGGTCCGAGTGGGCAAGCACAAGGAGGGAGACAACTGGAGCAACCAGCAGGGAGACAAGTGGGGAGACAGCAGGGGTATCAGCGGTAAACCATCTAGGGAACCCCAACAGCCAAGTTTGGGGAAATTTTGGTATCGCAGGCCTCCCCCGAGCGAGATGAATCCCAACCTGCCTGATCCCCAGCTCCTCAGAGACCAAGGCTATAAATCCGTGTTCCCAAGAATGTGGCCTTGCCCAAGACCCAGCAGCATTAGCCACGCACTACGACCGGACATTGGGGAACGTATCTGGCAGCGACGTCGACAATGCCAAGAATGGCAAACGACTCTGGAGAAAAGGCACGAGCTCACAGAGCATAGATGATGGAGGGCTTCATGATACTCGTGGCGCCACGGCCGAAAGTATTTCTCAGGCCCTTGCCACCCAAAAGAAACCTCAGGTTCCAATCACAACATGAGCCAGCAGAGATGCATGTTCGGGTTTCCTTAAATCTTCAAATGATTCCAGCTGCTCAAGACTGGATTTTCCAACTGCATGAATTTGTTATAGGATTTATCTATATGGAGGATAAGTGTCGTTTTGGCAGGAACTTGTTTCCTGTACGCCAACCCTTTACAGCAAGTGTCGGGCAAAGCCTCAACAGCACTGGGCTCAATGTACAACAGGGTGTCATGTCCTTGGCGGCTTTCATCTCCTTTTCCACCATCTTCCTTGGCAGAAAGCAAGAAATGTGCATGCCAGCACGTTAAAACTCCGCTGACCTTCACTCTGAAGACCGTTCAGGTATTGCATTTATCAACACAACACTTGTCCAGTAGCAATGCAACGCTTCGACAAATATAGATCAAATGCACCTCACCCAAAGCCGCTGTGCTCTGAAGGCAACTCTACGCCTCTTGACAGTTTAGACTGAAGCCAAGGACATTTGCCAATGACCCATTGCTATCGACAATCGAGACCTGCTTGCAACAAGAAAGCTCTGAATCTTCCTAGAGCCAAGGCTCATGTTGTTCAGCATCTCCTGCCTCGCTTTCTCTGCGTCTTCGCCTTTGTGGCAAAAAGTCGATAAGCTCACGAAAATAGAACATGGGAACAAACTTGCCCCCTGAAATCTCGTCCCAATCCCAAAGCATTGCCGAATAAAGGGTCCAACCCTCCAGCTGTATCTTTGCAAAACAAGCAACTGTGGTATGGTGGGTTCTCTGAGTATTGCAAGAACCAACCACAACCACCGGTCACTGTGGTAAATTACAACGTTTCCTTGTTCCGTACTTGCATGTGTCGAATCAAGCATAGCTTGACAAGTCCGCCGACATTGTTTGGCGTGTCGGACACTCAAGACAGGATAGAGTTTAACCTAGTCCTTTCCGCGACACGTCTGATACGTAGGGTTTGAGGGGGGGGGGCAAGGAGGGGAGGCCACGTACCGCGCACTATTTTAATAACGTTCCACTAAAAGTAGTCTTCAGAGAGCCGGTGTTGACAAACAGGGTCTTGGGCTCCAATCCCCATGCCGGCTCTTTGCCTGCCGGCTCTTTGCCGGCTCGGGTCTTCCGCCTCCAGAAAAAATGAAGGGGAAATGGAGGGGAAATGAAGGGAAATGAAAGGCAAATACGCGCAGCGCAAGGAGGGGGAAATGAAGAGGGGACATAAAGGGGAATGAAAGGGCAATGAAGAGCAACGAGGGGGAAATGAAGCGAAATGAAGGGGCATGAACGTAAAACTAAGGGGAAATGAATGGGATATGCATGGCAAATTAATGCAAGATGGGGAAATGGCGGGAGGATGAAGGGAAAATGGAAGGGACAGCGGAGGAGAACTGAAAGGGAAATGAAAGGGAATGAAGAGGGGAAATGAAGGGAAGTGAAGAGCAAAAAGGGGGAAACGAAGGGGAAATGAGCGGCACATGAAGGGGACATTCATGGGAGATGCAATGTCGGCGCACTGAGCCGGAGGCTCTAAAGTTTTCTTAGGATGCCTCACTTGAGGCGCGGGCTCATCTGCTCCTTGCTCCTGCGCATATCCTGGTGGTCGGCATGGGCCTTCTTGTGCAGCTCCAGGCTCTTGTAGGCTTCGTCGTGCCTGGCCATAGTGCATTCCCTCTCGAAAATCGCACGTGAAAAAACAGATCCACCAAGTCACAGTGACGATCTGATACAATGGCTGTGTCTTTTTTAGGAGACCCCTCAAAACGGCGCTCTTCGGTTTTCCTTTTGGTTTCCCTTCAAAACCAAGCAAAAGGGGGGGTACCGAGCCCCCCCCCCCCGGGTTTAGGGTTTAGGGCTTAGGGTTGCCATGGAACGAATCTCTCCGCCGGTTGCTGAGGGCTTCGCTTGTCCTTCCGCTGCTCCAAGCGCTTGGCGCCCACCTCACTGCATCCGACCCCCGCTTTCAATTTCGGGGTAGGGGGGGTCCCGGGCAGCTGCCTTCGGGGGGAATTCGCCAAAGGGGGCTTGCCGGGGTTGGGCCGAAACAAGGCGAAAGGATATGCGCTGCCTCGTAAAAAGGTAGGGGTTCGTTCAATATGAACGAATATAGTTTCCTGTGAAGCATTTCGTTCGCCAACCTGAAAGGAATCGACTCACACAAAAAACCGTCGTCTGACTTCCAGTCTTAGTCCAAAACTACGGTGTCCCCTTCAAGGGATGTGTAGGTGGACTCCACACCGTGCTTCCAGTGTCCACTTGTCGTGGCTTTGTCAGTTGGTGTTTTGCCTTTTGGTATTTCGGACCAAATGCTGGAGTTATCAGATGCCCCATGCTTTGAAAATACCGGTGGCCATCGATCCTTGGGCGAGGAATAGTAAGAAGGATGGCCAGCGACCGCCTGGGCATACCCCATCCCATGTAGATGTGCTGTAACGCCGATCCGGGCGCCTCCTGCTCGTTCTGCGTCCGAATCTTCTCGGAGATGCACGCATTCAGCTGATTCTTCATCACCTCCACCTACGGGCGAGGTTGACCCCTGCCTCAGGATCTTGAGGCTTCAGACATGATCCCAGTTCAAACTACGGGTTGCAGCTTAGACAAGCCTGGGGCTGACTATGTATCCTGCGTGCCTAATAGCTGGCTTTTTCCCCGCATTACGGCAAAAGCCAATTCAACCTTCTCCTGAAGCTTAACACTCAGAATCATTCCGCCACCACCTTTTCCCGCATTAAGGTTTCCGTGGCAAGAGATCTAAGTGAGTCACAATCCAAACCCGGCATTAAAACGGTCTACCAACCTTCATCTACCCGGGCTTTGATTGTGCGCTGGCCTCGTCCTTGAAGCCGGTGAGCGAGGTCTTGGCCTCCTCAGCTCAACGAAAGTAGTTGCTCCCTGGTAAGGAAAGAACCTCCCAAGCCAGGAAGAAAGGCTCATCGGAGTGGCAAGATCCATTTGCGGTCGTTGTTCAATCGCGGAATGCCAGCCACGCCCAATGAAAGAGGAAATCATTGTGCTGCAAGGGATTTCAGGGATTTCATGTCCATAGCCGTGCCTGTCGAACGTTTCTGAATATATGGCCTGCTTGCTGCAAAGAACTGTGGCAACGCGAGACCAGGTGGGCTTCTGAGCGCAGCCGGCATGGCTTCAAGGGCTTCTGCATATCACTCAGGCCCCGGGCCATGTGGTCCATGCGCATGCGCACCAGCTGCCGATCCTTAGAAGTAGCTTGGATGATTTTTTCGCTGCCACTTCGCAGGTTGTGGAGTTTGCTGTGCCACTTCAGGAGTTGCAGAAAAGTCACAACCACAAAACAGTGCAAATGTGGTCGGCTGCTTCCAATCAATCTGGGTTCAGTCCATGGCAAGCTATGGAGCGCTTGCATTAGCCTGCGATCATCTCAGAATCCGTCATCTAGCCCCTCTCCCTTTAGAGCACGACGTACATGCAGCTTTTGGGTCGCTTGAGGCCAGAGCCGTCTGTTGGATTGTTTGCTCCATCTTCTCGTTCTCTCCCTGCACATGACATGCTCTCCAAAACCCAGCCCGGGCCACTTTCCTGATTCGGCCCTGAGCTTTGCTAGAGCTCAGGGCGCATTGGCTACTGGACGCCACGCATCTTGGGTGTGATTGGAGCCCCATTCAATCCCCAAATTCTTCGACCTGGCCAAAGGACGTGTTGCAAGCCCTGAGATAGGGAGCCCTTGATGATGGCCGTTCTCAAGAATTCGAACGGGGAATTCACCCTGCAGGGTATCCGCAAGAAATGGAACCTCAAATGGAGGCCTTGACTGTCCGGAGGAACAGAATGACGTGCGTTCAAGCGAACCACCCGAGCAAAGAATGCTCTAAGAAAGCGTGCCAGGGGATGCAGCGGAACCAGAAGGAAAGCCAACCCCGTTACAGGCTCCGTTCTGCGGCCTGAGCTATGTTTGCCAAACAGCTGTATTTTGCGGAGATGTTCATGAGCTGAACACACACAAATTACACATGTACATCTGGATACAATTGCGTTGAAAGATTGACCACATGCGAGCATGCTGAGCTTCCTCACATGTTTGACTTGTTCCGGAAAACAAACACAACAAAGTGTGTCAATGTTGGAGCGGTCTTGGAGTTGAAACGGAAGCAATAGATGGCAACAAAAGAAAGAGGGTGTTGCGAGTTCCAAGGGCAAAAGGGAGTTGGCGCTGAAAGTTTGCGGCAAGGCATCCCAACCTCTGCTGCTTGAAGACCACGCAAGAAGGCAAAGACATGGAACTCGAGGAATGCATCTGCTATTGCTACGTCGACTCTTGCCTGCCTTCTGTGAATCCACCGCACAGCAGGTCAAGCGAGGCATGGGCAAGGTTGTGAAAGTATGCTTCACATGTTCCACAGACAACTCCTGGACACTGCAATTGTCCATGCAGCCGCTTGTTCTGACACACGGCATGAGAGACATAGACCCAGTTGAATATCTGAACCCGGCTTTAGAGTTTGAAGTTTGGCTGCTGAGGTCTCACAACCTGCTTCGCAGGCCTCGATGTCCTCGAAGAACTGCTTGCGCTCCTGGAGCGCACGCCAAAACGAGAGGGCGCCCCCGACGGGATCCCCGTTGGAACCCCATTTCGCTCCAAAGAAAGCCGAGAAGAAGACCAACGCGGACAACTATTTGGGGGTGTCTTGTTGAGGTACCCATTGTAGCTGGTTTTAAACGGAAACCCAAAAAAGGATCCCTAAAACAAAAACACCCATTTGGAGACTTGATGTCGTGTGACTCTGCAGCTCGTGGACCAAGCAGTCCACATCGCCCGGCCTTCATTTTGTCCTCCTTGGTCTTCTTGCGGGTCATGTTGGCTGCATACTCCTGGCAAGGCTCAGCCAGCATATTCAAGCTGGCAGAACGCCGAAGTATGCTGTAAGGCGATAGTCTCAGGTATGGGATATGCCTCCCTCGGCGCCGTGACTTCTTGCATCACATCTTGTTAAAACACGGCGATCCCAAGGGAAACCAAAGCCCCATCTTGAGCGGATCCTTGTTTGACCCAATTGGAGATCCCGCATTGTCTCCTCGCCCAAACGCTCCAACTGCGAGTCGCGGCTTTTCATGCCTTGGACGCGCGACAGCGCGACAGAGAAAGCGGCGACTAAAGCGAGCCAGGTTGAGGCATTTGCTGAATTGTAACGGTTCACGCAAGACTTCTTTGCATGGTTGACCAACCTAAAGCACGGGCTCTGTGAAGAAGCCTTCATCATGGGTTGCAGGCGCTGAGTCGTTGGTTTTTTTGGGCATCTGGGGGAAAAAAGGGCTTGAATGCCGAGTCTGGATTGGATGTCGGTTCAACTGATCTGGCCCGTAGCCGGATTGGGTTCCATTGGGCATGCTTGGGTCAAAGGAAACATTCAGGAGAAAGCCTCAGGATAGTTGCCTTCAGGTTCCGCGCAATAAATGCAAGTGGACAGTGGATGTTTCCGCAGTCTGGCGCAGCAGTTTCCCTTTACCTTCTCCTTCCGCAGTCTGGCGCGGCAGTTTCCCTTTACCTTCTCCTTAAGCCCCGCGAAAAAAACGGATTCACCTCCTTGGATCATCACCTAGGTACCATGCGGGGCATCTGTCTTGTCCCCAAAAAATCCAATTAGACACTAGGATAGAAGCTTGTGGAGTTGCTTATTCGTCAGGACTGGTAAAGTGCGAGTGACCCTAGACCAACCGTTTCCTGGCAATGAACCAATGTTGGAAAGGGGTCACTCAGTTTAAATAGACACGCATTGAAACTTCAGACCCAAGGAACAGCACGGTTTCCTTTGCCCACACGGTGATCCAGCTAGGTCCCACAGTCTGAAACTGGCTCCAGCAAGCGCCAGCACTTTGTGGCCAGGGGCTCTTCACAGACTCCTCCCACTGCTCGATGATCCTAGCCAGGCGGCTGAAATGTCTGGATGACATTCGGAGAGAATCGGAGAGCCCGAAAACCCGGCCTGGTATGGTTCTGGAAGGAGGAATTGTTGATAGGGTAGGGTGATATATATATATATATATATAGATGTGTTAAATCTCCAATTGAAGGCTTCACGACCACCTCCGGACTCCCAACCTCAAGCAAACGTTTATGCTCATGGGATGGCGTTCGCCACGTTGGAACCTCTGGTCACAATCCCTTCTGACGCACCGAGCTAAAGGAGTTGAGGAGGTGATCGCTTGCAGCACACGCTGTTTGGGTTCTAGCCCGCCTCGTCATGCTCGCAACTGAAGCAAGCATAGCTTTGGCAACAAAACTGTCTTGCAAAGCACCGAAGCTAAAAACTGCCGTGGTGCCCACATCCTAGCCGGCAGGCCTCTTCCGATCATCATGTAGCTGTCGGAAAAGCTCCGCAGTCTTGTCCATCTCGATTTGCTTGGCCTGCTGTTCAAAACAAATGCATCCAACAAGTAGGTCTTAACGGACACCAGGTACCTTTAAGCTTCATGCGGCTCAAGTGATCGGGTGGCATGTGAAGCTTGGCCATCAGGATCAGTTGCCAGGCTCCAGGGGTTGAAAGGACGAACCCAAGTGCTAGCTCGAGACAACACGGCTGGAGTGGAGGAAGCCTTTTGCCCCTGCACAAAATATTTGGTAACCTGCTCCGACCTCCCTTCACATGAACAGAACCCAACCGCCCTCCTAGCAAGGACTCCGGAAATCTTTTGAAGGATTTCAAAGGACGGCCCGTCATCTGGGGATGCCTCCCTCCCTCAGCTGGCAGCTGAGGGAGGGGAGGGGGCACCCTCCACCCAACCAAGAATACAACGTGAAGTTCCGTCCCGTCCCATTTTCGTACAAACGTGTACAAAGAGGTTTTTGATGGGGGGACCAATAAATAACTATTCGGGAATAGAGATATCTGACTAGGTCTGGAAGCCCAATGAGCTGTGAGCGAACAACAACTGAACGTCAGGCTGTCAAACATGCTCAGACCACCTGTGTTGACACTGCTCTGTGATTTTGGTAGATGAAACTGCCAGTGTGCATTCGCACCATCAGGAAACCCCAGCAGAAAAGCATCGTGCCCTCCCCTCCCGGTGCCTGCGTGTCTGTGACCAAGTCGTCCAGCTCTTTTCGCCGGTTCGAGTTCTCTACCTCAACACACCGCTGAGTCGGAAACATGTCTGAAAACGGGGCAAAAAACAAAAAAACAACATTGGATGGTTGCGAGAGAGGCAGAGCAAAGTCAGTCAAGGGTCGAAGTATCTTTCTGTTTCTTCCTGGAAAGGTCTGGATGCCTCAGCCTGTGCAAGAATCGACGCAGCACTGAAAGCACCCAATGCCATGTCCACGTGATGCCCTGTCTCGGCCAACCATAAGACACACACCCTGCAGATTCGAAGGGAGCTTCGACGTGCTGATTCCAGTCCCATAATGTTCTCTTCTTGGTCTGTACAACGTCCTGGGAATCCTGCTGCTCCAAAACAAGGACAAAACCACATGGAAGAGAAAAAACAAATCAAAAAACAGCATAGACCCCAGATAGCACACCACGGCTACGAACCATGACGCAGCATCACAAAGGTTGTCGCGGCATCATGATGATGTTGACAGCATCTTGGTGATGTTGACAGCATCATGAGGATACCACAGCTACTACTTAGCATAGTGCGCCAAAAAATAGACGCGCAGACAACGTCCGAGTGAGTTCAGCAGCAAAACGATGATGTTGACAGGATGACACGACACACCAGCCACGAAAGATTCCACGCTACATATCCAGCAGAAAAAAGGCAGAGAC
The DNA here is from genome assembly GCA_963377175.1 of Effrenium voratum. NCBI lineage: Eukaryota > Dinophyceae > Suessiales > Symbiodiniaceae > Effrenium > Effrenium voratum. Next base: position 100,468 of record CAUJNA010000134.1, on the reverse strand, counting down.
GACGTCCTGATGAGTTCGACAGCATCATGATGATGCGGACAGCATCATGATGATGCTCACCACGATGAAGACAGCATCATGGTGATGCGAACAGCATCATGGTGATGGCAAAGGCAGCACCCTGATGACACCACAGCCACGAAAAATCTTGCGACAGTGTAATGAATACAGCATTATGCCGTCACCACACCCACGAACCAGAACGCAGCATCGCAGCGATTGCAGCAGCATCATGACGTGGTTGACAACATCATAATGATACACCAGCCACGAAACATTACGCGCGACAGTTAGAGCTGCAACAACGTCCGAATCGGTTCAACAGCATCATGATTCTGCGGCAAGCATCATGATGCTGCGGCCAGCATCATGATGATGCGAGAACCACAATACCGCAAACAGCACCCGCCCTAGCACCCTGACATCCATATGCGCCCGCACCGTCACCATAACCCCCAAAACAGCAGCCCAACGCAGCACCTGCGACAGCACCGGACACGTCCCCGAGCACCCTGCTGTCACGTACTGTCACCAGCACCCAAACGGAACAGCACCCAAAACCGCACCTGCGCCAGTACCCCAAAGCGCATGCCCCCCAGCTCCCAGTTGTCCATCTCGCAAAGCAATTCCCCTTCTTCATTAGAAGTTGAACCCCTATGGTTTCCAGTTGTCTGGGATATAAGCGCCCACGCGGTCGCTGCTCGAACAGCAATCCAAAACAGCACCTGCACCACCACCCCAAACTGCATGCCCCCTAGCACCCACCGGCAATCTCCGAAAATTGTGCCCACAACGTCACCAGCACCTCAAACAGCACCCCAAACTGAATGCCCCCCGCTGTCCATATCAGCGCCTTTAACAGCACAGGCACCAGCACCTCCACCAGCACCCAAAACTGCATGCCCCCAATCGCCCGCCCGTCAATTTCGCAAAGCGGCACCTCCACGAGCACCCGAAACTGCATGCCCCCTAGCACCCAGCCATCAATCTCGCAAAGCGGCACCTCCACCAGCACCCGAAACTGCGTGCACCCGGCCGTCAATCTTGCAAAACAGCACCTCCACCAGCACACCAAACTACATGACCCCTAGCACTTGGCCGTCAATCTCGCAAAACAGCACCTCCACCAGCACCCAAAACTGCATGCCCCCTAGCACCCGGCCGTCAAGCTCGCAAAACAGCACCTCCACTAGCACCACAAACTACATTGGCCGTCAATCTCGCAAAACAGCACCTCCACCAGCACCCCAAACCCCAAACTGCATGCCCCCTAGCACCCAGCCGTCAATCTCGCAAAGCGGCACCTCCACCAGCACTCCAAACTGCATGCCCCCGTGGCACCCGGCCGTCAAGCTCGCAAAACAGCACCTCCACCACTGCATGCCCCCCAGCACCCGGCCCTCAATCTCGCAAATCACTTTCCCTTCTTTATCAGAAGTTAGAACCCCTATAGCTTTAAGCTATCTGGGGAGAAAAACAACGGTGCGCAAGCGAACACCAACCTAAAAATGAAAGCAACAAACTCTCACAAAGTTGCTACCCCCTCCCCCTTCAATCACGATCTGACTATAAGCCGATTGTGCCCCCTGAATTGTGTCATGGGAAACAAACTTCGGGACAGGTTTCAAGAAGACCAGCAGTCACCAACTATGTGGCTGGGGGTCCTTACCTTTGACTCAGCGCCCTCAAAGAAGAAATCCCTATGAATCCACGAGGTATTTTTTTTTGGACCTACCCCAATTAAGCCCTGGCCCCAGTCGTGCATCTGGCAGCAAGAACCCCACCCCCCCCATGAGGCCACAAGGTGGGGACATCCCCGAGGCCAAAGCCGTGAGCTTCTCCACGGTCAACGTGAGCTCCCGCACCTCGCGCGGGTGGATCGCCAGTCGAGCCCAGCTTGCTGTGGAGAAGAACGCGTGTTCGTGAAAGAGGCGTTTGGAGAAAAAATAGATCCACCGCGTCGGAGGGTCCCGAGTTTTGCTTGGTCTCTGTTGAAGCCGGCCCAGCAAGTCTGGCAGATGCCGAAATGTTGCAGGCAAAAGAAACTGGACTGGTTTCTCTGGAAGAGTAAATGTCAGAGAAAGCCTGATCTTGTGATGCGAAATGTTGGCAAAAGTTTAGGGTTGCTTCCACCTGGCATCATTGTGCCCCATCGCGTCCAATGCGTTTTGCAAGGGATCCAAAGTTTTTTGCAACCGACCAAAACATAGAGGAGGCTCTGGTTTTTTTTGGGGGGGGGATTCCCTTCGCGGAAATCCACGTCGATTCTAACCTCCCATCAAACAGGCGCAGTCCTCGCCCAGGGACGGACGGATCTTTGGCAGATGCGCAAGCCCCTTATTTGAAGGGACCTTTGTACATACCCATCTCTCCTTTCAAAAAACCTTTGGACAAATGACTCTGAAATGCTTACTGATGTCTGTACCCTTCTGCGGCCGTTAAAAAAAAAAGAAGGCTGGTATCTAGAGATCCCAGGAGTATGAAAACCAAGCATGGATCTCCGCCCTGCGATGTCCCTTATAGACTTCTGGCGCATTCTCCGCTGCGTCTGGAAAACGGGAGACTTTTGGACTCCTTGAAAGATACAGCGTCATATTTATAGAGATTCTCATCACAGGTCCAAAGTGTCCAACAATCAGGGAAACAACTGACAACACACCTGACCCGCCCTTGTCAGCCCCGGACGCTGGGTGGCATGTTGGTCCGATTCTTTGAAAACACCCAAAGGACTCACCCATGTTGCGATGCACAATATGCTTCACAAGATAAGACTTCAAGCAAACACACACACACACACACACACACACACACACACAATTGAATCAAAGAAAGGCCCCTGCTGCAACAAGCGCTCACGACAAGCCCCATCGGCAGCTCTTCTTTTTCTCCCCAATACGTCCCTCGGTGCCAGACCTTTTAAAAGTCCCGCAGCTCCGAAGAACAGATCTTCCCTCGGCGGGTGCTCGTCTTGTGAGGCCCTCTGTCTCTTTCGACGGTCTGCAGTCAGGCGACGTCAGCCAAGCTGACAAGCACCCCAGAACCGGGGGAGATCACGTGAGACACCGCGGCCTGGAACAATGCCAGGCCTCCAAGCAAGACCCGGCAGCAGGCGCGGATTGCTTGACACCACTAAGGTGCCAAGCATCCTCACAAATCTCAAGACTTGTACTCATAAAATGTTCCATCATTTTGATTCAAGAAAAGGCCCTTGGGACCAGCTCTTGAAAGGTCACAAGCAAACGGTGAACCTTCCAACATTCCAATCAAATCCAAAAACTATTTGCCAGCCTTGCATCTCCTGAGGCTGGCTACACAACCACCTGGTCCATCCACAGCGCGCACTCAAACTCCTTGCAGTACTGGAAGTACGCCTGCAGCCCAACCAGGGCATTCCCAAGCGCGCGAGACGCAGAGTCCGAGACGCAAGCTGGGACAGATCTTGGGATTCACTTGGGATACATCAGACTCACTGAACCGTCACCAAGACTTTGTAGCGTGGTCGACCTCACGTGAGACATCATAAATCTTTCATGAGAATTCAAAGCCAAAGGGTTGTGTTTTTTTAAAGAGGGCACCCGGTGTGGGACGGCTTGGAAAGGACCAAAAAGGCAACCAACCCCAACTTTGAGACACCAATACCTCCGTTTCCAGCCTCCATCTCCCCGGTCCTGGCGGAGAGCGATACGTGTCTCCCTTGCACCGTTTGCATGATGCCCTTAGCATATCCGTAAGAACATGTCCAAGGAATCCATGTTTTTTGTCTGATACCCCACCACCCCACATCGAACCCCAAATCCCCTCTTTCGGAGGACTTTGTTTGGGGTTGCCCACAAAAAAAGGCACGTGGAACCCCCCCCAAAACCCCTCCGAAATCGGAGGACTCGCCGTCTTGGAGCTGAGCTCCGGGCTCCGCACTCATCAGGGACGTGTGGGTGCTGAGCCGGTTCCGGTTGGGCCGCGCCGACAGCACCGAGAAGAGCCCTGCACACGACGAGAGTCGCCCTCGTGGCTTGGAGCTTTGAAGTGGCTTGGCTTGATGTTTGATTGCGCCGAAAACATGGCTTCTGATCAAGATTGGTGCTTGCTGCTTGCTATTTTCCGGGTTCCCATCCCGTTTTTTCTTGGTGCCGTGGAAGGGAGATCATGCTGGCATCTTTCGCTCGCCTCCCTCCTGCTTCTCCACCCAACATGTTTCCTCTTGCCCACGACGGATCCAACCCCCTGCCAAAAGTCAACATGCTGCTGCTTAAAAGGGGACAATGATGAAAACCCCCCAAAAAGATGCTGAACCCCAAAAAAAGATCTTCAAGTCGATGCATTGATCTTTTTTGGTTTCCGCTGCGCCTTTGAAGTCCACCTCCTCGTTGAAGCGCTCGGCCAGGCAGTGCTCCGCGGGGCTCCGGCGGTTGTCGTACCAGGGGTCCTGGTTGTAGTCCTCAGCCACCGAAATGGCCATCCGCCCCATGAAAGGTTCGCCCTTGCAAGGTCCCAAAAAGGAGAACCTGACAACGGTTGGTGTACTTTTGGTGCTTTCAATCCAACCCAAAAAGACATGCCCTGCATGCCGTTTGACATGAATTGTGCTCGTGAAGCGAGCGAGACAGCATCTCAGTTTCTGTTGCTAAACCCAGTGTATCAGCTTGCTCCCAGCATCGTCATCCATGGCGCCGAACACTATGCATCGAAAGAAACATGGACTAGTTGCGGATGCAATCTCTTTTCTGCTAGATGCCCGGCCTAGCTTCAAGCACATGCATTCAACTTCAACTGCACTTCACGAGAGCCAAACAGCTGGCTTGTCTCAAAATGGAACCCTCCCAATGACAGCCTCCCTCTTGAAAAGGCACATCCAGAAGACCCACCTGACAAAAAAAGCTCTCCGGGCTCGGGGCTTCAGGAAGAAAGGTCCCAAAAGAACTGAAACCCTCCCTGAGTCCGGGAACGGCTTCCTTTGAAATCCCGATATTTTTTCATCAAACCGCAAAATGCCGAAGCCCAGAAAAACGCCAAGGCCGGGGCCCAGTTGGTTTGCACGATGGAGTTCACCCCTTGTTTCGCCACTTCGCTCAGAAGCGTCTCATTCCTCAGCTGAGATCCACCAGACAGACGCGCGCAAAGCCGAGATGATGATGTCATGGCTCGGGCCAAATGTTACCAGCCCTCTGCAGAAGACATGTGGCCATTGCCCACTTGCACCCCATCAAAGCCACCAAGTCAAAAGCTTTGGGGAAGGCGGGTCCATGCCTGGCTCTCTATGCTCAAAGTCGGCTTCCTCATGACATGTGGGCACAAGGGGTGCAAAGCGTGTGACGGCACGCTGGCTCCAGTCCTACACCGCCCCTCCATGGAAATGCTCTGGTCAACATTAGCATTCCTTCTCATACCCATATGCATCCCACATGCACGTCGGATCCCCTCATTGTCCAGAAAGGGACACTTTGCGCGCCGCTGTTTTGCGCACATTTGCCAATTAGCATTGCGGAGGTTGGGTTTTCCGATGTACATCGCACACATTGGAAACGTATAATCGAGCAGCCATTTGGCATTCTAAATGATGTCCACCAAAGGGTTCCGAACTGAGATTCACAGCCCAACTGGGATTGTTGGTCCTGTGCGTTGCCAACAAAATTCAATCAAATGAATGCGGCCAGTTGCCCATATAAGCATTTAGTTGAATAGGGTGTCACAACAAATGGCCTGTTTCCTTGTAATTTCCATTGAAGCAACATGCAAAAGAGCATCCTGAATCTTAGGAAACATGTCTTTGCAAGCGTGTGAAACCGGTGACCTTTGCCTTCAAAGCGGATGTTGGTTTTGACAAACCCTCCGTGTATCAGCAACGCCAGAATCGGAAATTTGCTGATAACATTCAGTGACTCGCAGAAGTCGCAAAACTCCTAGTATGTGTCATGGTCATGGAGTCGTGGCTCTCTCATACGGCTGAAAATCGTCTTCATCAACCTTCAGAAAGCCTGCTCTTTTGCTTCCAGTCAAGTGAGTGCCTCCCATATGGACCATAGAGTACTGGCTTTCTGCTCTAAGTACTACAAATCAACCACCCGCGAGGGAATCCAGGTCCATGTTACAGGCAAATGATCTTTCAAATGGATCCCGGATGCATCTTCAAGGAAAACGCAGGGGGGGAAACACCCATTTTAGTAGGCTTTCCCAGGCAACCCAAGGGACCATTTTGGGGGGGTTCTCCTTTGAGACAAAACCGCTTCGCCCGAACCTCCGTGCTAATTCGGGTCCGAGCGGCACCACGCTGGTGGCGGCCCGCTCCAGCACCGCGCCCTCGCCGCGGCCGGTGCCGCCCAAAATGACCTCAAGACGTTCGGAGTCTCCGGTTGTTTTAATGGCAAAACCCAAAGGAAACCAACCATTTGGGGTCCCCCAAACACTGCACGGCCAGGCCACATACGCCGGCCCCAGGAGCTTCGCGGAGCGCATCGTCGACAGCGCCTCAGGCGGAATTCCGCATCCGACGTTGGGTTGAACTGGGCCGAACCGACCCTTCAAAAAGTGTTCTGCGGAGAAAAGGATGCTTCTCATCAAACTCCCCATTATTAAAAGAGAAGGTTAAGCTACTACTAAGAAAATAAACCCAGAACGAAAGTTTCGAAGCAAAACTTAGTTCTTTGCATGACCCGTTTCCACCTCTTCCCAGGCCATTCACCGTGGACCAATTTCGCCCCTGATTTAGTTCAGAGTGCGAATTTGGCCCGTTGCAAATAGCTTGTGAATCGGCATGGAGAAAGGGTTTGCATAGATGCCAGGCAAGTGGTTCAATCTTTTGTCCGGGTGATGTGAAATGAGCTTCCTGAACAAGTGTCCCTCCAGACGGGGGGTTCCCCGAAAGATGATATCATGTTCAAGGTCCCCATCAAAATGACATCATGTTTAAGAATATCATGGATTGGAGAGTTTGCTCGGAGATGTCAGGGGGAGGGGGGATGGGGGGGTGGGGATGATCGCAGAACATGGCACTGCGTCTTGGCCCGCAACATTACTTCTCATGTTCATGTCAAATGATGCCCGTTTTGCCGTATGTCTTTTGCTCCTCTCGCTTGGCAGGCGTGTCGTCTTTGTTCGCGGCTCATCCTGTGCTTACTCCTTTCTTTCAAATTTGCATTCTATACTTGGACTCCCTATTCGATTTGGATCGTGTCCACTGTCTTGATTGCGGGGAAGTTTCCTCTTGATTTCGCAGGCCTTGGCCCCCGCCTTCCCCTTCTCTGGCATCACTTCCGATTGCGGTTCATTGCTGTGGGCAGGTCTTGCTGTCCGCGCGCGGCTGCCTTCGCTGCCTGCGTATTTGTTGTGGCTTTCTGAATAAAAGTCCTGGCGTTGCGGCTGTGGTTGGTGCGGTGGCCTTTTTCGCAGCAAAGCGGCTCCAGCGAACTGCTTCAAACAGCCTTTGTGGCAGCAATGCAAATACGAAAGCGCTGCCGCGCTGCACCGCAAAATAGACGACTCTCACATTGTCAACTCGCGCGAGACTTGCGTATTCACTGTTGTTTGCAGTGTTTTGTGACGTTTTTCAATCCGCCGAATAACACGTTTCATGTTTCTGGTGGAAAAACTGTTGTTTTCCCAGTGTTTTTGCTCGATGACTGTCCTAATGTTCTGCTTTTAGCGCCTCGGCAGCATTGAGTTCGCGCGAACATAATCCAATTTTGTTCGACGAGCTTGTATGTGGTTTGAACAAGATACACATTGAATCCTTGAATTCCCCCTGTCAAAGCCGCTGACAGAAGTTGTCCTCTTTGTTTCCACAAGTTTGTTTCGGGCAACCCCACGTCCAGACCGACAAGTGTTCCAGCTGTTTATTCAAATGTTAGTGATCTTCAACAGATTTGCCAACCAGGTGGCTCACAGCATCTGCTACATCTGCGTATATTCCAATGTTTCCACCCATAGAAGCTCTCATCCTCGATTAAACAAAACAAAAAAAAAAAAAAACAGAAATCACGGCTGCGCTCCCGGAACCCGTCCACCCAGTCCACCCAAAGGGGTCCTTCCCTTGGCCCTACCACGAGCTAAGTCCCACTGTGGATGGACGGAATCCATTTCGCATCACCTGAGAAACCATAGAATGATGATTCCCCTGCAAATACCAACAAACAGTGGTTTCCAATGGCTTTAAAGTGTTGCAGGATTTCGTCCATCAGTAGCACGAGCCAAGTCCCCGCCTCGGGGAAGGAGCTGTTGCTCACCTCAGCTCGACATCTGCATCAGTCCGGATTGGCTCACAGGAACTCCATGGCCATTCAAAAGTTCACTCACAGAAAACTCCGTGGCTCACAGGCCAAAGGTTCTTGGTGGCCTGCTTCACATATGGGCAAAGTTCCCTTAGCCTCATATCCTGTTTTGAGGGCCGATGGGTCAATAACCCATGCCTGGGGGGGGGGAGGTTCTTGGCTCTTGGGTCATTGGGTCGCCTTGTTCGGCTGTGTGGAAGCTTGTGGTGGGTCTGATTGGTCGCATGTGGGGCTTGGACAGCTGGGTTGAGCATTTGGCACATCCCTGAACACTGTACAAGGGAGTCCAGGGAGAAATGAATCGCCACCTCTCAGGGGCTTCTGACTTGCGCGCTGAGCTTTCTGAGGCGAACATCGCCCAAAGCTGCATCGAATTGCGGGCACCGGACTGGGCAAGTGAGGACTCGGAAGCGCTGGTTGGACCCAGCATCCCTGAGCCAAGGCACCATGACGTCGCGGAGCAGCCTGCCGGAAGAGAAAAGGCACCGGCACATTGAGGCTCAAGGATGATTGAAAGGTTCTTAGAAGAATGGCAGTGCCAGGGTCCAACTGATTTGTGCAAAGCGACTACGAACCGGTGAAGGAGGCTCCTTACTTCCGAGCACCCAATAACCCTTCCCTTTCATGCAATGGCCAAGATCCAGGTTAGAAGAAAGGGATTCGGCCAGAAAGAATAAAGAATCAACGCTCAGAACAAGTAAAGTGTCATTCAAGCAACAAGGGATTGCCCCAAAGTGGCCCAAACAAATGTGCAGTGTCCTTTTGGCTTCCCTTAGAAACAAACCAAGAAAAAAGACCTCATGCTGATGTTGGCAACTACAAACACTCATCTTGTGCCCAACAAGTGGCGGAAGTGCAAGAACACACAAGTGCAAAGAAGAAGTCCAAAACACCACTTCCGACATGCTACAAAAGAATCACCAAACACTGCCGGGGAGTTATAGGTCGATCAAGCGTGCATACAAAGATGGATAGATTCATAGATAGGTACATAGACACATGGGTGTTTCTCGAAACTAGGACCCCTTCGGTTTGGTTGGTTTCCCCTTACAGCCATCCAAATAGGGGATGCCTACTTTAAGAAACACCCACATCGATAAATGGACGAAGTCAGTTCTTGCATCTGAATTCATACCTGTCAAACGCGGCCGGGTCGCATCGAAAGGAAGCTGCCGCTTCCCTTGCCCTCCAAGAAGGCACGGAGGGCGGACCAGTGCGACTTGTCGAACCTGTCAAGGCTTGTTTGGCCGGGAGAGCGTCCTAAGCTTCGAAGTCGCAACTGCGTGACAGGCATGGGAGGAAAACCCCCTGGCCATGAGGGTTAGGCCATGGTTTGCAGGCCCCGGCAAAGCACGGACTAGTTCGAAGTGATTCCGGAACACAAACAAACACCAAACCAAACCAAACCAAACAAACAGGCAAAGCTGACAAACAAAAACAAGAAATAACAAGGAAAAGAACTGCAACAATACAAACAAGCAAGCAAAGCAAAGCAAAACAAAGCAAAGCAAAGCAAAGAAAAGCAAAGCAAAGAAAAGCAAAACAATCAGGCAGAGAGACATATAAACAATCGGACGGACGAGCGGGCGTAGGGACAAACACGGACAGACAGACAGAAAGGACGGAAAGGACTGACAGGACAGAAAGGACAGACAAACGGACTGAGGACGGAAAGGACAGAAAGGACAGTCAGGACAGACAGGACAGACAGGGCAGACAGCGCAGACAGACAGACAAACAGACAGACAGAAACCCAAACAACAAACCAAGGAAAATAATTTACCAGAGCAACGACATGCGCAAGCACGCAAGCGGTACAAAACGGAAAACTGACTGGCAAGCGAGCGAGCAAGCCAGCAAGCGAATAAGCACACAAGCAACCAAGCAAGCAAGCGAGAAAAGAAAGAAAAACAAAACATGATCAGAACGGCAAAGAACCAACATGCAGGAAGAACTGCCATGGACCCAAAATGAATGGGTTGCCAATTGGCAAACTTTTGAGATCGATGTGGCTGCAAGGAGGCTTTTCTGCAAGATCCAGTCCACTCTCCTATGACTCGAATCAGCCTGACTCCGCAAATAACTTGCCCCATGTTCCAAGGCTCGCTGGCAATTTGGGATGGCCAGTTGCCGGCAGGGCTTCCCAAAGCCAGCTGCCTACCAAAAAGTTTGTGCAGCGGGTTGCATTTGGGTTCCTGACCCCAAAATCGCGCCTGCAAAACCCAGGCCACAAGACTAAGTAGAATACTTGGCGATCGAAGGGTTGCTGTGCTGGGAAAGCCCCTTGGGACCCAACACGCCTGGTGTTCACAGATACGGAGAATGCCCCTTGCTTCACGGCAGTCAGCGTGCCCACGTAGCCTCAGGACGAATGGCAGGCCGGCTTCAGTCACGAAAACTCCTGCAAACACAGCCGAACACATGCCATGAAAAAGCGCTCCGTGCTGTGTGTGCGTGTGTGTGTTCTTGGGTTCCTGATGTCCTTCACAACAAATAGAATCACACATACCATGCTAAGCCATGATGTTGCATAGGTCTACAGAAAAACCGTGTCAAGAATCAAAAGGCGACCCCAAGCACTGCGTCAAGAAAGCCGGAAAGCCGAGCTGCCCAGGAAGACAGTAGAGCTGTAGACGGTTTTGCCCTGGCGCACAAAGCGGATGCTCCGCAGCAGCGGGCGCAGGTCCTCGTAACACCATGGGGAACGGCCGGGTCTGCTGGCCAGTTGCTCGCAGGAACATCAAGTTGGCGCAGGAACACTCAGGCAAAGCAAGAAGTTGAGTTGGGCTATGGGCTGGCTGGTCGTCTAAGGTCGTGTCTGCGTCTGAGGTCGTGTCTGCGTCTGAGGTCGTGTCTGCGTGGAGGTGGAAGAATATCTTCGTAGACACATGTCTGGTGTCAGTTTCTTCGGGCAGCATGCAGAGGAGAAAGGCGTGCTTTCGTCGGCCGCAGAATAGGGAGCCAATCTGCGGACATTCTACGGCAACCTGATCTGTTCCTGTGCCAGAAGCAGCATGCCTACTAGGCATGAGAATTGCCTTGTTGGCAGCCCTCTAAATACAATGCGCGAGCCCACAGTTCTTGAAGGCAAACGGGAACCCACCCCGGAACACCACCAAACCACCACTTGCAAGGAGCGTGATTGTGTGCTGGTTCTAGCGTTTCTGGAAGGGCGTGTTTGCTGGTTCACTGCAGGCAGGAAGCTGCAGGAAGTTGGGGCGGCAGCGACATGTTTGTGTGTGTGTGTGTGTATCCGATGCAATACAGCAGCCAGCTTGGTGACAAAGATGCGACACTCGACCAACAGAAAGCTCATTGGTGGCGACGCTTCAGCTTCAAGACCCATTCGTCCTCTGTAAGGGTCCATTGAATGCGCCTCCAGTCAAAACCTCAGTGCACAAATTTCCAAACCTGGCACAGGAGCCCACCCCCAAAACCATGCGAAGAATCAAAAGGTCATCTTGCTGCACCTATGTATGGCTGGGACATTCAAGTTCAATGCCCGCATTTTTAGTGGTGCAGTGAGGTTGCAAATCCATCTGCCGGCACCTGAACCTCCAAGCACTGCAAGGCCAAACGACGACCATCCATGTGGGTCCGGTACCCTTTTGATGGCTTCAAGGGAAAGTAAAGAATACAAGGATCCATGTCTGAAACGGAACTGCCCCTTGGAAGCCAACCAATGTGGCAGGGCCACCGTTCAAACATGTTTAACCGTTTTGGGAGTTGTCCGAACATCTCTGACCGGTTTAGACAGCTAAAGGCCACTGCCAGCCCAGGTGCCGAAGAGCAAGCCGAAGTCCAGGTTCCTGCAGACAAACATAGCTTCAGAACGGGGTTCCGTTTCGCTTTTGGCTTGGCTCTGACACAAGGTGCCCATTCTTTAAAAACAAGCACTGGCTGGAGAAGGGAGTTTCGATGAACCTCCCAGCGAACCACTTGGAGGACATTCCCTTACTACCAAGAATGGCCATTGTCCTTTGGCATCCCTGAAAACGGAATATCACTTCCCCTGGCAAACAATTCAAGCTCCGAGCTCGACAATACCTTGACAAAGCACACGAGCCCCCCCCCCCTCGCTCCTCCCGTGGATGAGGCGCCCCTTGCTGTCTTGAGCGACAATGGAGGTGCAGCCGCCCTCAAGCTCATACCTTGAACGTTCACCCCGCCCTAGCTGGAGCAGCCCCCCAGTTTCGGTGAAGATTAGGCAGCAAAAAGAGACTCGCGTCATTGTCATCGCTGAGAATGCAACAACCCCTCTTGTTAACTCGGATGCGGTGAACTGAGACGTCAAGGATTTTTTAATCTATCATCTGAGAGACTGGAAGACAAAATTACCGGCAAAGGAGGTAAACCGAGCAATGAACCCACCATACTCAGACCGGCACATGATACTGGCAACACGCTCATGCAGAAGCAATCCAAGCTGCGGTCCTATATAAGTTCAAACTTGCCCGGCACCAGCTTCAAGCTGCGCTCGGTTGCAAGCCGAAAGCCGAGCGGCGCCATGTTGTAAAATAGGACTTCTTCCTGCGGGATGCCTTGCGCATTTTGCAACCCGCACATGAATCGGGACACCAACAACCTCTGAAGGAACTCAAGAAGCATGTGCGGAGGCCATGCAAACTTGTTCCGGAGTCAGCCCGTCAATGAAAACAGAAGACCTTTCAAGGTGTTCAATGTTCAAACCTGCGCGCATCAACCTTCGTAGATACAGCTATCGAAAGCATAAGCAGAGACTGTAGAGTATCACCAGGGACTTGTGAAGGCCATTGAGAAGCAAGAAGCAGCTCAGCCTCCTTGTCTTGCCTTGCCATTGCTGGCTTGCATTCCAAACAAGCACGCAGCAGATTTTAACAAACCCGTTGCTTGCTTCCGGATCCAACGAGACAATTGATTTGCGCTGCCGGACCAGGCCTGTAGCATTGGCGATTCCCCGAATCTCCACGCCATATTCGCCTGAAAGCGGGGCATCAAGGCGGGGAGGGCTTGCAGCTCTGCTCTGCTCAGCGCTGGACCCATCTCTGTGAGGACCCGCTCTGCAATGACCTTGAACTTGGCGCTGTCCTGTTCCATCCGCACAAGGAATTGACAGGATGCTCTGTTGCAAATCATTGGAATGCATCCCCAAAGGCATAGTGTCCCCCCCTCAGATGCAATTGACAGTCGCTTCGCAGTTGAGACGAAGACCCTGAGGAGATTGTAAGTGTTCTTGGCAGACGCGTGCTTTTGACGCACCAGGACCGATGCATTCCCCCAATGTGGCAAAAAGCGTTGCCAATCTGCAAACTGCAAGGGTTCCATTCGCCCACGTGGACACGCGTCCTCGATCAGCTTGAAGAGCTCTTTGGAGACAGCCCCTTACATGGTACAAGTCAATGAGTCCAACCGTGACACTCCGACACTACTGGAGTGCTCGAATTGACCGGTCATCGACAAGTGCAGAGCACAAAGGAGAAACAAAGACGCATTGAAAATGATACCCAACTACGCGCAGACTTTGATACATGTGTATTTCGGGCAGCCCTGTGGGATTGAACGGGGCGAAGGCATAGACTAATAGATTCTAGCTTGGAACTGAAAATCAAGCCTGTCAACAACATCAGCTACGCTCCCATGTGACAAGGCCAAGCCAGTTGCTTGCCACAAAAAGCTTGTACAATCCAGCCCCCCCCCCCCCCCCCAACATTCTGCTGCTGCGGCCGCAGCACGAAACTGCACCAAGCGACTGCAAAAGCAATACAGCCCAGCAGCCAAGGACGGACTTGAAGTGAGTAATCATGGTCCTGGCAGGCAACACGCAGTAATTCTTCCAGTCCTTTCGTCTGCGTGACAACCTGTCCTGTCTTCGCTTCTGCTCTATAAGATGAAGACCATCTGGAAAAATGCGAACCACCTGTACTAATGTCAATCGTCTAACCCATGAATCTAGCCTGCTCAAACATACCAAAACGTCCTCAAAGCAGCCTTCGCCTTCCTGAAATGTCAACTCTCTGCGTATAACTCAAACAGGTCTTCCCTGTTGGCAACTCCGGGATCCTTTGGCGATGGAAGGTTGGCTAACTGATACTCAACGTCGTTCCTGAAAGGCAACATTGCCGCATTCACCTACTTCAAACCGATCAGCCACTCCAAGCCGATGCGATACTTGCCATCCGATGGTTTGCAATCTGATGTACGCAGCACTTACTTGGACTCCTTGTAGACATAGGACCAAGCAACACCGCGGCAAACTCCTCAGCATGTATCTCCCGCCTGATTTGGTCGGCCGCCGGCGTCACCAACGCGCGCCAGCGCTCCGCAGGCGCGGCATCCAGGTCCACGGTCTCGAGTCATACCAGGATGATACCATTGAGACATGTGTCAAAAACCAAACACGGGTCCTGTTGCTCGCATCAGCTTGGTAAGATTGAATGCCGGGGGGTTCAAAAGCTAGCTGGCTTAACTCTTGTATTCGTCAAACTTGTGTTGTGTGTGTGTGTGCGTCACGTCCCGCAGCAAACATATGACGGTGGGCATTCACGGCATGCTGTGTCTCGCTACTTTGTGGTTCTCCACACAAGCACGACCTGAAGCTCAACAGATGCAAGTGCTTAGGGCCCTGGGGCTGTCAACTGTGTTCCGACTGGAAACAAAAACAAATGATTCCGGCCCGGCTCATCTAAGACCTTCCCAGGAACTTAGCGACCAGCAGCTCGAATCGCCGCTCTGGCAACCGTCACGATCTGACAAACAAAGTTTGGCTCGGAACTGTTCCCCTTTGCCAAATGGGTGTGTCTTCTAAAACGGCTTCGGGTGTGTCTTCCCCCAAAATGGCTTCGGTTGTCCGGTTGGTGTCCCTCTAAAACCAACCAAATAAGGGGGTAGCAACTGAAGACCAAACACAGCCAATTGGGGGTTGATCCATATTCCCGCACCCGAAATGACCATGTAGGAGATGTCATCTTCTTAGTTAGTTTCCCCAACAGTCATCCCATGTAAAGGACTTTTTGAGCAACCCCCAGATTCTTCCACCATCTCTTGCGCCTCCCAGCCAGGCACCTGGCTGCTTGGGTCAGCCTGGCCCGGTTGCCGACCAACCCATTGCGGGGGGGGGGGGTGTTGCAACAGCCCGGGTCCAGGTGTTCCGTCTTTCACAACCAACATGAAGGCACGAAATTAGGCAGAAGGGCAGCCAAAGGTGCCAAGGAGGGGCGGTATTCATCTGGGGTATATACCCTCAAGGCCAATCCGGAAAATTATCAAGCCCCGTTGCAGACGTCCACTTACGAGGTGCCTGGTCAGTTTTAGGGAAGTGCTTCGCATCTGGATCAGAATTGTTGCAAAGATCAGAAAAACTTCTGAAGGCACCCACATGATAGAGCCTCTAAACATCCAAACAAGATGTGTTTGCCCCTTGCAACTGATTCGGCACGGCTTTGCATTTGCGAAACAAAGGGGGCTCATCTCCCAAAAAAACATTATTAGGATACGGCTGCCAGACTCCAAACTCAAATCAAGGTAATAATTGAGCACATGCTTTCCTCGTTCTCGCCCTGGAGAACTCCAGAGCATTCGCGAGGGGCTTGCACTGGGAAAGGAGCTGTTCGGAACGAGATTTCTGGCAAGGGAACCCAGGATGAACATATATCCAGCTGATTTAATAGGGGGGTCCTTCACTTTTCTGTGAGACTCATTCCCCTGTTCATCCACCTGGAATACACATCTGAACCGACATTATATAAGCAACGTTGATTCGATTGGAGCATTGCCAAGGAGTCTGAAGCCTTGAAGTGCTCGTAGTCGGGGTCGCTGGAACGGATGTGACAGCAATGCGCTTCCTGGGCCCACCAAATAGGGAGAAGAAGAAAAAATAAATGTGCGTGATCTTCCAACTGTTCTCCTAACCGAAACAGTGCACCTAGACTACTACAAGCATTTGCCAGGCACAAACTCAAGACATGATGGCGGCAGATGAGACTGTTAGCATGTTCAGCAGCTCCACCCGAAATCGCCGTACCTTGCATGTCCAGCCAGCGAAGTTGAATTGTCCTTGCCGTGACATGTGAGGGAACTGTTAAATCAAAGTATATATGACGATGTTTTGGGAATGAACTCGGGAATGCAAAATATCACGATAGGGTAGAAGCAGTCAAACACTCATGCAACTTGCAGCTGCAAAAATCATGGCTCGACAACGAGCGGGCTCCAAGTCCCCCGGTTGAAGCTAGCAACTTGAATTGAGCGTACGCCAACTCGAGCTGCCCGCCATGCCTAGTCTATTACCCAGCTCCACCGAATCCGTTCACAAACAGGATCATTACCACTTGCAGAGGCGAGCTCTTGCTGTGCAAAGGCAGAAATAAAATAGATTATCAAAATCTGATATTTGTGCCAGGAGGGTCACAAGCAGGCAATGAGCAATATCGAGCAAACATGTGAGCTATGTTCGTATTCACGGTGGCGTGTTTGCTCTTTCCATCCTCCCGCACGTCCCTGCCAAAGCGTCGAAGGGCAGGCATACCTTAGCATCAATTCAAATCACATCTGGCTGTGTGTGCTGAAGTCGATGTGCATTAGCTTAGCAACTACCTAGACGAGAGCATCTCCGAGAGCCCAAGGCTCCGTTCAGCTGAGGAGTGGTGCCAATTTGTCAACGTTGCAAACTCAAGGCCCGCGTGCTACATGAGCCTGAATTCGATGGTCAGCTCATTCTGTGTGCAAACCGGACTTTGTTCGCTGATTCCCAACGGAAAATGACGGGAGAGAGGCCCTCGATTGTGACGCATAGCCATTCACTGCATGGCAAAAAAACAGACAGGTTAAATGAGGCTCCTCCCACCTGAGCCAGACCTTAGGTTCGGAGCCCCCTAGCAAACTGATTGCCGCTCGGGACTGCCTTGCCGATTCGACATGTGGTCGCATGTGTTCGTGAGAATAACGTGTTCCGCCATGAAAAGCGGCAAATCCTTTATACAGCAAACCAGCAAAGATATTGGAGACGCACCAGTCAGGGACAATTTGACTTGTCAGTGGCGTGTGGGGCAAAAGGGAAATGCGGAATTCAGCCCGGCGGGGTCGCTCAATGAAAATCCATCACGGACTGCAGCAAAATGGCACACTGCCAAACCCCTTAGCCTGGACCTAACTCACACCAAACCACCCAGCGCTTCTCTAGAAATCCAGGCTAGCCATATAAACAAACTGGCTTTCTGTGGGCAAGTTGCCCCGGCGGCGGCCGGCAGGAGGATAAGAAACAGGCGTGCAGCTGCCATGGCAAGGGTACTCCGCGTGCTGAGAGCAAGCACAGAGGTTGGCGGAGTCTCCCTTCGCAACAGGCAGTTTCTGTCTAAAGCGTTCCTGGAGCCAACTGAACCGCGAGAAAGTTCAAGACGGCCTGAAGTTCAGTGACACGGCTCGCAGCTCGCTCGGCTCACCTAGCCGCTCTCGCCGACCCCGGGCCTTGGAGTCATCGGCGCGCTTGTACTTCTCCAGTGTAAGCTCATCCTGCCAAACGAGTCAAGACCAGGGGACTCACAGGTCGAACATCAAAAATGCAGAATTTGTTGGGTTAAGAGCTGGTTCTCATACGCCCCACTCTCTCCAGAAACTGTTGCATAGACCATAAGCCCAACACAAACGGAAATATTTGTTTTAATTAGGGCCTTTGGGCCATCCGAACTCCGCCAACAAATCTCCACGCATCACAAGCCAACATGACCCCGGGG
>CAUJNA010000134.1:0-77500 GCA_963377175.1 Effrenium voratum | reverse complement strand
AACAACGACAACAACGACAACAACAAGAACAACAAGAACAACAACATCAACAACATCAACATCAAATTTAACCACAACAAGTGACAACAAGCTCATGTTCCTCAACAATGTCAACAACATCATCATCATCAACAACAGCAATCACAACCACAACCACAACCACAACCCCAATCACAACCACAATAACAGCGACAACAAAAATAAGCAGCAGCAGCAGCAGCAGCAGCAGCAGCAGCAGCAGCAGCAGCAGCAGCAGCAGCAGCAGCAGCAGCAGCAGCAGCAGCAGCAAGAACAGGAACAGCAACAACCATGACGATTATAGCGAAACCGACAACAAACGATACACTAAAACGCCGAAAACACGACAGTCGTCAGAAGCCTACTAAATGCTACAATTTGGCAGGCAAACTTGCGGACCATTGGTTTTATTCAGCTACAGCGAAGCATGATCCGCAAGCTGCTGGCAGTGATCATGACATGTCATTCTTGTGCGTGACTCGCTCAGTTGGCTCTCCTCGCAGCCTTCAACAGCTCTACAGTTTCAATCAAACCAGTCCCCCGACAACTTAAGGTGCCTTACAAACCACCATCTGGGAAGCCTCAAAAACCGACACGCCCACATGACAATTCTATAATCTGGTAATCACGAAACTCCCGTTCCTCCGAGGCATAGGGCGGCAGCGAGTCCCCCAGGTCCAGGTCTACGTCCTGAGACAGCGGCAGCTTGGCGGGCGGGTGGGTTTTTGTCTCCCCAACTGGAGGCGGGAGTTGTTTAGCCATGGGTGGCCGTTTTGGAGAATAGTTGGACTTCCCTGCTAGATGATTGAAACAGGTAAACCAGGAATCGCCTGCTATTTGTTTAACTAAGCCAACCAAAAAGGACACCTATGGAGTTGTAACCCAACGAATCACGGAGCGCTTCCCCGATCCAGACTGCTCTTCGATTCTTCTGCAAAAAGCCCCAACCTGTGAAAAGGGGAGAATATGAGCAGGCCAGGACAAGCTGGGTCAGTCACCCCAACTAATTGATCAGTGTCCAATTGCATCAACAGATCTGAACATGAAAACGCTACATTTGCAAAAGGAGTGGCGACCGACCAAGAAAGAGAATCTTGTTTTGACCACCCCCGACTTCTGGCACCCCGGCTGGCGCTGCCATGTCCCTGGCTGCATTTTTCGAACGGAGCGCAAGTGGTTTTCACCGCAGAAAGCCACAAAACTGATAGCATCAACTGCTTCAAAGCACCTCGCATACACGAGAGTGTCGTCTTGAAACTCGCCAAACTGCGATTCCATCAACTTGAATAACTTTGGTGGCCTTGGCATCCCCTGCTTGTTGAAATGTACACTGCATACGATCTTATTAATCAGGATTGGCATCCAACACGTACACACACACACATACACGAGTGGAACCCAATGCCTGAAGCGCGCTCTGGCCAGAGGTGGCTGCAACTAGGGCCAACCTCACCCCATTCGCTCGCACCTTGACGGAGAAAAATGGCCACAGCCCCGTTCCAATTACAGTCATGCATGACACCCCTGAACGCTGATTCAGGCTTCTATGCATCACTGCAAAATGAAAAACTCAAACTAGGATGAATGCGCGTAGCCAAAACCGCACCCCACGCATTGCGGTCTTGTCAGCCAATAGGTGCGGGCTACATCAGCTTGCATTCCCAGCACTCGTGTGGCAGCTGATTGTTGATTCCTATGCTGCTGTGATGTTTGCTAGCGTTTTAAATAAAAAGCAGCAAACATTTTTACTTTGCAACAAACTGTGAAGAATTTTCAATGCACCCCTTGATCTGCCAGCAGTGGGTCGTGGGTCATGACACAAAAGAGACCTGGAAAATACCTGGACACATAATCATGGTTTTCGAGCCTTTGGCACCCGCAGTAGCCAAAAAAGAAATTAAACAATGTAAGAAACAATGATCAACACATAAGAAAATCTCTCCAACATGATTCTCAAACAGGAATCAAAACAGGAAGTTGCATGTGTGATCAAACCCAGGAATGCAAATCTAGTATTGGAC
This sequence comes from Effrenium voratum, assembly GCA_963377175.1. NCBI lineage: Eukaryota > Dinophyceae > Suessiales > Symbiodiniaceae > Effrenium > Effrenium voratum. The sequence goes on along the minus strand of CAUJNA010000134.1, from coordinate 75,461 downwards.
GCATGAAATTCGAACATGAGCTGTATCCCCGTCAAAAACCATTTGACCAAACATGTGCCCGTCATCCAAACATATTTCAATGCAACTTAGCCGCACACACGGACAAGGACAACCACAAACGCAATGATGATTCCGGCGCTGGACAAGTGCCGGAACCGCATGAAAGGACCTGCCACACCGAGTTCATGAAAAAAGTATCGACGGCATCAGTGTTGATCCATGTTTGGATAGGCTTTGAATTGTTGTTTGTTGCATTCGGAAGGTTGAAGCGGAGGAGATGCTCCCAAGTTTAGCCCATGTGGTGGTGGCGACTCGGCTGCTTGTCGGCTCCTGCGTTGAGCTGCATTTCAATCATGCCACTTGCCGACGCGAATAAAATCTATGTCCATACGAGGGCTATTTCGCTTGCACTAGCGTGTGTTGCCTGCCTAAGTTCGGGCCTTTTCCGGTCCCGGTTGGTTGGGGTTGGGTCTCCTGAAGGGCGCTTTGACTTTTGTTTCATCGTGCCGTTGGCTCAGAGAGCATTTCACTGTCCTCTAGCGGGCTTAAACTGGGCAGTGTCTGCAACTCACCTCTTTTTGATGGTTTCCCCCGGGCCTCTCATCAGCAGCGAAGAGCGAGATGGCCGCCCAAATCCACCTGGTCAAGATTCCTGTGGCGCGAGGAGCCCTGTGGCTCGCGCATTGGGCTCCCGCCAACTTCGGCAAGGAGTAGTCAGAACAAGAACATGCAAATGGACGGGACTCGGTGAACCTCGCACGACCTGCCACAACGAAACCATGCCTACAGGAGGAACATGGTCGGCGAGGAGCCAACCGTTTCACTCTCTGTGGCGGCATCCTCAATGAAAGCCACTGCATCGGCCCCTCGAATTCTGCAGACTCACCAAACGCAACCTCCTCACTGGCGGAGCTTCGAACTTGGGTGATCTCAGAGCAACCTTCATCAGGAGGCTTCCCACGTCTCGCGGGAGCAGTCTGCCAGGGGTGGCATCCGGGTCACTGTCACGACATAAGATTACAGCTGAGTCAGACATCAAGTACGGGCTTCCCATTTCCCCTGCTTCCTGAGCCACTGCTTCTCTTTCTCAAACTTCCACTTTGCGCACTGACACACAGAAGAGCAGGCTTGCTACCTGGTGGAGGCAATCAAGCCTGTACACTCTGGTCCGCATGGACACGTGCTTGTCCTCACCAACCGCACAGACCAGGCCGCGCGTCTCCGCTCTTTGGGGTGGCCAGCTGGGCGTGAGATTCTAGCGGATGCCTTTGTCCAGTGCAGTGACTGTGCTCAGGCTGTCGTGGCAGCTGGGGCAACGGCGCTCATGATCGTCGTTTTTTGTCAGCTGACATGGAAGGAGCATCCCAAGCCATGGTTGTTTTTCGCGCGCAGTGGCGGTCTTTCTTCCCCGACATGTGAGGCCTGCTTGCTCGGCATTAGACTCTGGATGTGCAGCCCCTCAAGAAGGAAAGGAAGCCGGAGCCGAGTAGTAAGAAAAGACTGCCTATACCAACCTAATTATTTGGGATTTTTGGTCCCAAAACGCTCCAAAACAGCCAAATTTCGCCCAAAAAACGCTTGTTACCAGCGATGTCACCGCTTCGTCACCGCTCCGTTTTTGGAGCAAAAAGCGCTGAAAACGGCGAACTCCGAAAAGTGCGTTTTTCGTGTCCGGCGTCAAATGTGCTGCCTGGGCCTCCAAATTCGCTCGTTTTCCGCCGAAAACCGGCTCCAGGTGTTCGCCGTGCTCCGAAATCCGTTTTCTACCCCGAAAAGCCTGCGAATTCCAGCCCGCTGAGCTTGTCACCGCCGATGTCACCGGTCTCTAACACGTCAGCCTGCCGAGGTACACCACCTCCGTCGCCGGTGTCTAACACGACAGCCCGCCGAGGTGCTCCCACATAACACGTCAGCCTGCCGAGGTTCTCCCACATAACACGGCAGCCCGCTGAACTTGTCACCGCCGATGTCACCGGTCTCTAACACGTCAGCCCGCCGAGGTATCGGGGAGGAATCGAACCTCCGAAACGTCGCTCCGGAGACCAACGCCTCAGCCATCTCACCATCGGCTCTCGTTACCGTCCCAAAACGGCGCTTTTTGGCCCAAAAACGCTCTTGGGGCCGAAAAGTGCGCCCCAGTTCCTCGGTTCTTGGCAAGTTTGAGTCAATAATGGAACCGGGTGATTCATCAATGGCTCATGAATGGGCAAGGTTGGTTCATGAATGGGCAAGGTTGGTTCATGAATGGGCAAGGTTGGCTCATGAATGCCCCGCAAATCATAGCCGCTGAGACAAGTGTCGTCATGTGGCCGAGGTGTCCCAAGCGTTTTTGACCGACGCCATCGGCCAATTCATCAGAGGTCTCGCTTCATGCCCAGTCACACTTCGCGTACTGGTAGCACGGGGTGATAATTATGCGCTGCGAAGGCCCCGAATGACCCATAGCGACTCAAGTGAGGGAGCGTTGCGAAAGTACAACACCCCATTGTTACGAATTCGTGTAACACCTACTCCTAAGAAAACATGTTTGAAGGACCTGTCACGGGCAACATCCCGGAGGTCCTGGACAACGGAGAGGTCACTGACGGCACGCACGTCACAGCAGGACAGCTGGCCCTCGCTCTGACGCCCTACGCTCATTGCAAGTAACTGACCTGGCGGTGAACACGGCAGCCTCCGGCAACAACGCCGCTGCCATCCAGTCCCTGGACGACCGAGTCACCGCCGAGCTGGCCTCAAAGCTGGATAGCAGCGCGCTGGCGCCGGCAATTGCGCCCCTAGCAACGGCGGCGGCCCTGGCCACCACGGCACAGCACAGCAGCATCGAGCGCTGCAGAGCTCGCTGACCACGGGTCTCTCCAACAAGGCAGACCAGTCGGCCTTCGACGTGCTGGAGGGCGTGGTGGCCACCAAGAGCACCCCGGACGGCGTGGACCTGAAGCTGTCCAACTACAGCACCACGGCGGCCATGAACGGCTCCATCGCCTCGGCCAACAACGCCACGCTGGCCACGGTGGCCGCCAACTACGGCCTCAAGACGGTGGTGGACCAGCACTCCCTAGACATAGCGGCGAGGATCACGCCGCTGGAGGTGGACACCAAGGTGGCCAACGCTCTCCTGGGGGCCGTCACCGCCGCGGCGCTGGCCTCCGAGCTCGCGAGCCGAGACGCCTCCATCTCGGGGCTGCAGGCCTCCAAGGCAGACGCCAGCGCCCTGACTGCTTACGCCCTGCAGTCGGCCGTGGACACTTCCTCGGCGGTGGACTCTAAGATAGCGACAGCCCTCTTGGACGCTGTCACCACGGCAGCCCTGGACGCCGCCCTCCTCGGCAAGGCGGACGCAAGCGCGCTGGCCTCCCTGCTCTCCACGGTGGATGGGTTGGACACGCCGCTGGAGGTAGACACCAAGATAGCAAATGCCCTGCTGGGTCTCGCCACCGAGGCCTTCGTCGCAGCGCAGCTTGCTAGCCGGGACGCCAGCATCACGGCGCTCCAGGGGGCCAAGGCCGACGCGACGCTGCTGGCCTCATACGCCACGAACGCCGCGCTCTCGGCCAGCGAGACCACGCTCCAGAGCGCCCTCGACGCAATCCTCGCGGAGCTCGCAGCCCTGCAGCTTTCCGGCAGCGGCGGAGTTGTTAACGCGCCGGCCTGGGCGGGCTTCACGACTTGGGAGCTCGTTCGCGGAAGTAACGTCGTTCGCAACCTGCATCTGGGGGCTCCTCTCTCTGCTGCGCTGGCCAACGGCGACGACACGCTGAGCATCACGGCAGACTGCTACTCCACGGCGGACACTGACGCCGCTATAACCGCAGCCCTGCTGGCCTACTACACCTCGGCGCAGGTAGACGCGCTGTTGGGAGACTACCGCACAGCGCAGGGCGCGGAGGCGACCAGCGCCATCACAGGCGCACTGCTTGCCTACTACACCTCGGCGCAGGTAGACGCGCTGTTGGGAGACTACCGCACGGCAAGCGCGCAGGACACGCAGACGCAGGCCGCCATCGCGGCGCGCTGCTGGCCGACGTGTTCACAACCAACCAAATCACCTCGGCGCTGGTGGCGTACCGCTCAGCCGCAGACCAGGACACGGCAACGGCCTCGAGCATCGCAGCCGCGCTGCTCAGCTACTACACCATCGCACAAGTAGACGGCCTCCTTGCCGGCAAGCTCGGAGTCACGGAGGCAGCCTCGGCGCTGCAAATAGCAGTGCGCTTTCCGGACGACGGAGGGGCCGACGAGGTGGTGGCCGCCATACAAGAGCAGATCCTGGCCCCCACGGACGTCTCGCTGTCAAACTGGACGGTTCGCCCCAGCAGCGGCTGCAGCGTGGTCCTGGCCACGCACACCGCGGGCGCAGTGAGCGTGGACGGCTACACCCTGACCCTGGCGGTGAACCCGTGGAACATCGTGCGCACCTACAACTGGACCCCGGGCCGAGAGCTCCTCTTCGCCTGCCGCTACCGGCTCGGCACGGCCTCCAACTTCGTGGTGTACATGTCCGAGGCAGACAACGTCTACGACCCTTGTACGGCAGCTTCGTGGAGCACTGCCAAGATGTACTTCACAGTGCCTCCGAACGGAGTGGCGAAGCTGCACTTCGGGGCGCACTTCCAGGCGCCGGGCCTGCCCAACCAGACGGCTGGAACGGTGGACGTCTACGGCCTCCAGATCCTGGACGCAACCCTGGAGACCGGCAACACGGCGGAGGTGGAGGAGGACACGGCGGCTTCGGCACTGCTGCTCAACCACGAGTTCCTCGACGGAGGGGCCGACGACGTCACGCTGGCCACCCTGGGCGAGGTGCTGCTGGAGCCCACGCTCACCACGCTAGGCAATTTTCTGGGTTCTAACAGCCAGAGCTCCGTGGCCTCGGCCAGCTTCACGGTGGGAGGCACGCCATGACCCTGAGCGCCTTCGCCTGGAACATCGTGCGCACCACTGCCTCCAACTTGGTGATGTACGTCAGCGCGGCCGACAACGACTACGTGGGCGTCACCGGCACCTTCCTCGGCACGCCCTCGCAGGGAGTGTGGAGCACGGCGCGCCTGGACTTCTCGGTGCTGCCGGGCGGAGTCACAAAGCTGCGCGGAGCCTTCGGAGGCTTGATCCCCGGGCTGGTGCAGCAGTCGGCGGGCACGCTGGACCTGTACAGCATGCAGATCAGGGCCTCGGCCTTCGAGGGAGAGTCGGTCTCCGTGACGGACCTGCTGGCGGACTCGCTGGCCCTCACGGGCTCGGCCACGCTGGACGGGCTCACCGCGCAGGGCAACGTGGGCTGCGACCAGCTGCTGTGCAACGACGTGAACTGCACGGACGTGTTCACGACGGGTGTGGACGCCTCGGGCGCCGTTTCCTGCGCAGCGCTCACCGCCACAGGCACCGTCGCCGGAGCCACGCTGTCGTGCACAGGGGCCGTGTCAGGCAGCTCGCTGAGCATCACGGGCGCGGCCAGCGTGGGCCTGCTGAGCTCAGCCACCGGAATCACGGGCAGCACGTTGACCATCAACAACACGGCCAACGCCGGAAACTTCACCGACGTGTCCACGGGCACGCTGACGGCCTCGGGCGCAGCAACCGCGGCGAGCTTACCGGGGCGCTCACGGGCGCCACGCTGACCATCACCGGGGCGGCCTCCGCGGGCCCGCTGGACTGCGAGAGCCTGGACTGCACCTTCACGGCCACAAGCGGTGGAGTGTCGACGGGCAGCGTGGTCTGCGGCGATGCGACGAGCTCGGGCACGGTCTCCGCGCCGCAGCTCTTCGCCTCCAACACGCTCATCGTGACCAACACCTCCGACTTCTTGGACGATCTCTTCCTGACGAAGAACTGGGCGCGGGTGAGGGGAGCGCGGTGAAGAAAAAAAGCCCGCCAAACGCTTGAATGGTCCATCTGCTCGATCAAAAAAAACCCGCCGCAGCTGCTCAAGATGACTTTCTCCAAGGCCTTCCAATGCGTGCAGGCATGGCTTCTGGAGAAGCCTGCCGCGTGGGCGGACGATCTCTGCCTTGCGGCTGCTCAGATGGCCCAGCGGCCTCCCACCAAGCGGCCTCGCGAAGACGCGCTGCTTGAGGCCGAGCGCTCGCACCAGCGCCGCCGCATCGAGCTCCTCAACAAGCATCTGCTCGGCGACGCCTCGAGAAATGCCTCGTTGCGAACGTGGACCTGGAGGAAATCATGAGTCAGGTGGACCACGTCTCTGCGGCTCTTCACGCTCCGGCCACGCGCTTCCAGCGGGCAGAGCTTGCCCTGCGCTGGTTTGAGGCTCAAGACGTGGGGCGGAAAGTGGAACGCGTGGGACGCGGTCCCAGATCACGGGGCCCCGCCCCAACCCGACGTGAAGAAGCTCGTCAGTGGCGGGCGCAGCTGTAGACAGGTAGAAGAATCAAAAAGGAGGTGGGAGCCTGGAGCCTCTCTGTAGCCTCCGCTGGCGGGACTGCACCTCCAACCCCCGCGGTTCGGAACAGAGTCTCTCTCTTTAGAGGGGGTTTCCCAAATGGATTCTATTCTACCTGAGAGGCTCCTAGCACTCGTCCGTCCAGCATTTGACCTCGTCCTGCGAAGGATTCGAAGTCTAAAACGCTGCGTGCAGGCGTATGGCTGCAAAATAGTGACCCCTAGATATGCTTGCAATTTGGCTCCAGGTTGCATTTCAAGCGAGCCAACCTTTGCAGGGCTAAGAAAAACAAAAAAAAAAAAGAAAAAAGGGGTCCCAAAAAAACCTTTGCAGGGCTAAGAAAAAACAAAAAAAAAGAAAAAAAAGGGGTCCCAAAAAAAGGGGTCCCCAAAAAAAAGGGAAAAGGGGTTTCCTTTGGCAAAGGTTGACATCGCTTGAAATTTGACATCGCTTTGAAATGCAAACTGGAGCCAAATTGCTGCCGATATCTAGGGGTCACTCTATTATGCAGCCATTACGCCCGCACGCAGGCGTTTTAGAGCCTTCAGGCGTAGAATAAAATCCATTTGGGAAACCCCCTCTAAAGAGAGAGATTTGATTCAGAGTGCGCCTAAGAGAGCTAGGGTTGTCCGCAGTGAAGGATTCTACCTCCCACTGCGGACAACGCGGACAACCCGATTTGCGGCGGCACGGTGCCGCGTGTACGCCAAGCCGCTGAACCCCCACAGTCTCCGGGCTCCTTGCTATATGTGCTATATGTGCTATATCTTACACGCCAAGCCGCGGAACCTCCACTCTCCCCCGGGCTCCTTGCTATATGTGCTATATGTGCTATATCTTACACGCCAAGCCGCTGAACCCCCCACTCTCCCCCGCGTCCTTGCTATATGTGCTATATGTGCTATATCTTACACGCCAAGCCGCTGAACCCCCACTCTCCCCCAGCTCCTTGCTATATGTACTATATGTGCTATATTATTCTGTACGCGCGAAAATCTGTAGTATATGTGCTATATAGGGCCATATAGCACATATAGCACATATAGCAAGGAACCCGGGGAGAGTGGATGTTCAGTAGCTTGCCTTGTGAGATATAGCACATATAGCACATATAGCAAGGAACCCGGGGAGAGTGGATGTTCAGTGGCTTGCCTTGTGAGATATAGCACATATAGCACGTATAGCAAGGGCCCGGGGGGCCGTGAGGGTTCGGCGGGTTTGCGCTCCGTACGCGCCGCATTTTGCATGGTTTTTGCATGACATGTGGAACAGCTTGTTTTTTGCATGACACGTGGAACAGCTTGTTTTTTGCATGACATGTGGAACAGCTCGCACGGTTTTTCACACGGTTTTGCATGTTTGCATGTGCATGGTTCAAGCCCTGCCCCCCCTTACCCCCCCACCCTTTTTTCCTGTCAGGTGCACATCCTGGACAACTTCGCAGGCGAGAGGCCGCCGTAACAGGCGAGAGGCCGCCGTAACAGGCGAGAGGCCGCCGTAACAGGCGAGAGGCCGCCGTAACAGGCGAGAGGCCGCCGTAACAGGCGAGGCAAGAAATGCCACCGTCGCAGGCGAGGCGAGAAACGCCGCCGTCGCCGAGAGGCCACCGTTGCGAGGCGAGAGGCCACCGTTGCGAGGCGAGAGGCCGCCGTAACAGGCGAGGGGATCAGCCGCCGTTACAGGCGAGGCGAGAAACGCCGCCGTTACAGGCGAGGCGAGAAACGCCGCCGTTACAGGCGAGGCGAGAAACGCCGCCGTCGCAGGCGAGGGGATCAACCGCCGTCGCGTAGGAGTGTGTGGAGTTTGGTTCAACCTCAAATTGCGCGAGGATTGGAAAGTTGAATGATTTGGACAAAAGGTGTGCCGAGCAGGCACAGCGCCAAGCAGGCGCAGGCGTTGGCCACTGTGAAAGTGGTTGAGTGGCTCGCCCAATGAGTACGGGTTCGCCCAATGAGTACGGGCTCGCCCAATGAGTACGGGCTCGCCCAACGGCCCCTTAGTACTGGCTCGCCCAACCTCGTTTGATGGCAGTACTGGCTCGCCCAACCTGGTTTCCTTGACATTGGTGGCGCCAATGTCACAAATGCGAGGTTCCCAGCACAGCGTGATGTCGTGGACACCCCGGCCGCGCCACCTGCCCGGCATTGAAGCCTCCCCGGCCGCACCACCTGCCCGGCATCGGAGCCTGGCGTCAATCCTGGGCTGGGCGCAGGATTGCCCCCCCTGAATCCTGCACTGGGCACAGGATTGCTCCACTCAATCCTGTCGCCAACGCAGGATTGCTCCATTCAATCCTGTGCCCAACCCAGGATTGCGCCGGTCTCCCAGAAAACTGCCTGACTCTAGGCGCAGCGTGACACGGCGCGCACGGGCTCGGACCAGTGCTCCGCCACGCAGGGCAGCGCGCTGTTCTCCGCGGCCCGGTCGTAGAAGAGAAAGAGGCGGGTGAACGGCGCCTCCGGCTCGCGCGCCAGCAGCTCGCCCAGCAGGCGGATCAGCTGCGCGCGGCGCTCCTTCTTGGTGGTCCGCCGCGTCATGCCGGCGATCTTGAAGGCGTCCGGGTTGTAGCGCAGCACCAGCAGCTTGCGCCCGCTGCCAAGCGCCACGCTGGCGGCCATGTCAAAGTCCCTGCGCACATCGCAGCTGGGGTCGTAAGCCTTATGCTGTTCCTCGTCAAATTTCAGCAGGACGTAGCCCCACAGAGTCGGCAGGGCAAAGTCAGCGAAGGCGTGGGCCGTCTCCGACTCCAACCCACAGCCGCGGAAGGGCAGGTGGTGCTGGTACTCAAAGGCGATCTGCGCGTCGCGAAGCGCTTGGTGCACCTCAAGCTCCTTACTCTTGGTCACCGCGCGCGGGTTGTCGCCGTGCATCGTTCGCATGTGTCCCAGCAAGTTCGGCGCGCTGGAAAACGGGAGGTCTTGCCGAGGGCAGCCCTGGATTTGACATACAAAATTGCTGCAGTCGCGGCAGTGCGCCCGCTCTCGCCCATGCTCGCAGACCGACGCGCCGCCGCAGTCCCGGCAGTTGTTCCGCAGTCGCCCATGCACGCAGATGGACGACCCGCCGCAGTCGCGACACCGGTTCCGCAGTCGCCCATGCACGCAGAAGGACGACCCGCCGCACTCGCGACAATGAGCCCGCCTCCGCCCATGCACGCAGAAGGACGACCCGCCGCACTCGCGACAATGAGCCCGCCTCCGCCCATGCGCGCAGAAGGACGACCCGCCGCAGTCACGGCACTGCTGCTGCCGCCGCCCGTGCGGGCACTTCTTCGGCCGGCGCACAGGTGCCATCGCAGAACACTCTAGGTGTTTTCTCACACGTCCCGGCAAGCGGCGACGCAAATGAATGCGCCAGAATAGAGGCAGCTGTGTAGGTGCCGAGTTGTTTAAAACCCACAGGCGCCAGCCCGCCCGCCGCGGCAGAGACCACCGGAGGCTAGCAGGATGAACGCACCGCCACCTGCCCGGCATCGGAGCCCCGCGCCAAGGTCAGAATTCTTCCCAGGAATTTTTTTCCAGTTGTCCCCCACAGGACAACTGGATTTTTCTCCAGTTGTCCTGTGGACCACTGTCTAAAGTTTCGGCGAACCTGCCCGGCATAGAAGCCAGCCACCTGCCGCACCTCTCGCCTGGAACGCATTGAAACGAACCCGCTTCGAAAAGCACAAGTGCCACTTGTGCTTTTCGAGCTGTCGAAATTTTCGACAGTTTACCGAAAATTTTGGCCGTCGTGCGCAGGTCTCGCTTTTGACCGGCGCCATCGGTCAAATCAAATTGAGTCACATCCGAAAAAAAACCCTGGCGCGGGCCTGGTGCGGGCCTGGTGCGCCTTAGCCTGTGAGGGGGTGGTGCGTCAAACGCACTACCCACGCCAGCCCGCCGATGTGGAGGCTTCCAAGGTCGGAATTCTTCCCAGGAAAAAAATCCAGTCCTCCCCCAGTCCTCCCCCAGGGGAGGACGTACTTGCGGAAACTTGCGCCGAAGAGGGGTTGGTGCGTTTGACGCACCAACAAGCGGTGACGCCTGTGAGGGGGTGGTGCGTCAAACGCACTACCCCCGAATCACGAGGACAAGGAAACTTCTCCGAACGGCCGGAATGCCACGAAGGACCTGTGAGGGGTTGGTACGTTTGACGTACCAACAAGCGCTTAGCTCCTTGGCCGACGCCTGCTGGACTAAGGCGGCGAAAACATATGTAAACATGTTTGAAGGACCTGTCACCGGCAATATCCCGGAGGTCCTGGACAACGGAGAGGTGACTGACGGCACGCACGTCACCGCAGGGCAGCTGGCCCTCGCTTTGACGCCCTACGCTCAAGTAACGGACCTGGCGGTGAACACGGCAGCCGCCGGCAACAACGCGGCGGCCATCCAGTCCCTGGACGACAGAGTCACCGCAGAGCTGGCCTCAATGCTGGACAGCAGCGCGCTGGCGCCGGCGATTGCGCCTCTTGCCACGGCGGCGGCCCTGGCCACCACGGACGGGCAGGTGGCCGCGCACGGACGCAGCATCGCCGCGCTGCAGAGCTCGCTGACCACGGGCCTCTCCAACCAGGCAGACCAGTCGGCCTTCGACGTGCTGGAGGGCGTGGTGGCGACGAAGAGCACCCCGGACGGTGTGGACCTGAAGCTGTCCAACTACAGCACCACGGCGGCCATGAACGGCTCCATCGCCTCGGCCAACAACGCCACGCTGGCCACGGTGGCCGCCAACTACGGCCTCAAGACGGTGGTGGACTAGCACTCCCTAGACATAGCGGCGAGGATCACGCCGCTGGAGGTGGACACCAAGGTGGCCAACGCTCTCCTGGGGGCCGTCACCGCCGCGGCGCTGGCCTCCGAGCTCGCGAGCCGAGACGCCACCATCTCGGGGCTGCAGGCATCCAAGGCGGACGCCGGCGCGCTGACCGCGTACGCGCTGCAGTCGGCCGTCGACACTTCCTCCGAGGTGGACTCTAAGATCGCAGCGGCCCTCCTAAACGCGGTCACCACGGCAGCCCTGGACACCGCCCTCCTCGGCAAGGCGGACGCCAGCGCGCTGGCCGCCCTGCTCTCCACGGTGGACGGACTGGACACGCCGCTGGAGGTAGACACCAAAATAGCAAATGCCCTGCTGGGTCTCGCCACCGAGGCCTTCGTCGCAGCGCAGCTTGCTAGCCGGGACGCCGGCATCACGGCGCTCCAAGCCTCCAAGGCCGACGCGGCGCTGCTGGCCTCGTACGCCACGAACGCCGCGCTCTCCGCCAGCGAGACCGCGCTCCAGAGCGCCCTCGACGCAATCCTCGCGGTGCTCGCCGCCCTGCAGCTTTCCGGCGGCGGAGTTGTTAACGCGCCGGCCTGGGCGGGCTTCACGACTTGGGAGCTCCTTCGCGGAAGCAACGTCGTTCGCAACCTGCACTTCATGGCTCCTCTCTCTGCTGCGCTGGCCAACGGCGACGACACGCTGAGCATCACGGCAGACTGCCACTCCACGGCGGGCACTGACGCTGCCATAACAGCAGCCTTGCTGGCCTACTACACCTCCTCACAAGTGGACACTCTGTTGGGAGACCACCGAACAGGGGCAGCGCAGGACGCGGAGACGACCAGCGCCATCAAAGCCGCGCTGCTGGCCTACTACACCTCCTCACAAGTGGACGCCCTGTTGGGAGACTGCCGCACGGGCGACACGCAGACGCAGGCGGCCATCACGGGCGCGCTGCTGGCCTACAGGACGGGCCCGGACCGTGTTCACAACCAACCAAATCACCTCGGCGCTGGCGGCGTACCGTTCAGCCGCAGACCAGGACTACTACACCATCACGCAGGTGGACGGTTTGTTGGCCAACAAGCTCGGAGTCACGGAGGCGGCCTTGGCGCTGCAAATAGCAGTGCGCTTTCCGGACGACGGAGGGGCCGACGAGGTGGTGGCCGCCATAGGAGAGCAGATCCTGGGCCCCACGGACGTCTCACTGTCAAACTGGACGGTTCGCCCCAGCAGCGGCTGCAGCGTCGTCCTGGCCACGCACACCGCGGGAGTGAACGTGGACGGCTACACCCTGACCCTGGCGGCGAACCCGTGGAACATCGTGCGCACCTACAACTTGACCCCGGGCCAAGAGCTCCTCTTCGCCTGCCGCTACCGGCTCGGCACGGCCTCCAACTTCGTGGTGTACATGTCAGAGGCCGACAACGTCTACGACCCATTGTACGGCAGCTTCGTGGGCGACCAGGGCGCCTGGAGCACGGCCAAGATGTACTTCACAGTGCCGCCGAACGGAGTGGCGAAGCTGCACTTCGCTGCGCACTTCCAGGCGCCGGGCCTGCCCAACCAGACAGGAACGGTGGACGTCTACGGCCTCCAGATCCTGGACGCAATGCTGGAGGCCGGCAACACGGTGGAGGAGGACACGGCGGCCTCGGCACTGCTGCTGAAGCACGAGTTCCTCGACAGAGGGGCCGACGACGTCACGCTGGCCACCCTGGGCGAGGTGCTGCTGGAGCCCACGCTCACCACATTAGGAAATTTTCTGGTGCGCTCCAACAGCCAGAGCTCCGGAACATTGTGTGCACCTACACGCTGACGCCGGGGAGACGCTACTCCTTCGGCTGCCGGTACCGGTTGGGCACGGCCTCCAACTTGGTGATGTACGTCGCCCTCGCAGGGAGTCTGGAGCACGGCGCGCCTGGACTTCTCGGCGCCGCCGGGCGGAATCGCGAAGCTGCACTTCGGAGCTTTCGGAGGCTCGATCCCCGGGCTGGTGCAGCAGTCGGCGGGCACGCTGGACCTGTACAGCATGCAGATCAGGGGCAGCGCCTTCGAGGGAGAGTCTGTCTCAGTAACGGACCTGCTGGCGGACTCGCTGGCCCTCACGGGCTCGGCCACGCTGGACGGGCTCACCGCGCAGGGCAACGTGGGCTGCGACCCGCTGCTGTGCAACGACGTGAACTGCACCGACGTGTTCACCACGGGCGTGGACGCCTCGGGCGCAGTCTCCTGCGCAGCGCTCACAGCCACAGGCACCGTCGCCGGGGCCACGCTGACGTCCACAGGGGCCGTGTCAGGCAGCTCGCTGAGCATCACCGGCGCGGCCAGCGTGGGCCTGCTGAGCTCCGCCACCGGAATCACCGGCAGCACACTCACCATCAACAACACGGCCAACGCCGGGAACTTCACCACGGCGGGCGACGTGTCCACGGGGACATTGACGGCCTCGGGCGCAGCGACGGCGGCGAGCTTCGCAGCCACCGGGGCGCTCACGGGCGCCACGCTGACGATCACCGGGGCGGCCTCCGCGGGCCCGCTGGACTGCGAGAGCCGAGACTGCACCTTCACGGCCACGAGCGGCGGAGTGTCGACGGGCAGCGTGGTCTGCGGCGACGTGACGAGCTCGGGCACGGTCTCCGCGCCGCAGCTCTTCGCCTCCAACACGCTCACCGTGACCAACACCTCCGACTTCTCGGACGATCTCTTCCTGACGAAGAACTGGGCGGGCTGGAGCAAGCTGCAAGTGTCCAACAACAGCGCGGCCCCGACAGCGGCCCGGAGCTGCGGCTGCTGGGCAACCAGAGCGCGCGGGTCTTCCTGGAGCGGGACGGCGGGGCGCACCAGTGCGAGCTGATCATGATCAACGACGAGGCGCTGGTGCAGACGAAGAGCCTCTCCACGCAGCTGTCCCTGACCACGAACCAGAGGAACCCCGGCTGCCTCGTGATCGCGGGCAACACGGGCAACGTGGTCTGCAACACGAGCTTCACGAATTTGTCGGACAGCCGGGTGAAGACGGAGATGGCCGAGGCCGACGTGGCGGAGCTCCAGCAGCTCTTTGACTGGAGGCCAAGCAGTACAAGCGCCCGGACATGAACGAGGACCTGAGGCTGGGCTTCGCCTAACGACTTCGCAGGAACAAAGTGGAAGAATTTGACGGGCACCGCCCGGTGGAGCGACGGCACGGAGATGGTTACTCTCGACTACTCTCACCTCACCAGCGTGCTCTGGGGGGTGCGCAAGGGCTTCCAGGCCCAGCTGGACGAGGTGGAAGCCTGGCAGGCCCAGCGGGGGCCGAAGAACGAGTAGGTGTGTGCAGGCCTCCCTGCATCCAGGGAACCTTGAGCAAGCTCCTTTTCGGGGCAACAAAGCTGTTTTTTTAAATGGAGGCGCTGAGGGACCTGGCCGACGACTTCAACGTGAGGGACCCGCGGAAGCTGTACCGACTCGCGAGGCAGCGTGACGCAGGCAATCATGGCCCTCGAGGCGCTGAAGGCCGACGTGGGCCGGCAGGTGCAGGCGCCCCGGCCGCGCGCGCTGGGCAAGTCGGCCGCCGAGGGGCCGAACGACCGGCTGCAGGCCGACCTCATCGACTTCAGCCAGAACACGCGGGGGAAAACGAAGTACGGCCTGGTGGTGATGGACGTCTTCACCCGGGAGGCCGCCGTGGAACCTCCGCAGAACAAGAACGCCGAGACGGTGGGCCGGGCCACCAAGCGCGCCGCGCGGGAGCTGACGGGGGACGACGGGAACTTTGTGGTCACGACAGACCTGGGCAACGAGTTCGCCACGCTGGACCCGAAGCCGTGCACCGCACGAAGCGACCCGAGGACCGCAACGCCATTGCCGTGGTGGACCGGGGCATCCAGACGCTGAAGAAGGACCTGGCCACGAGGGTGGCGCGCAAGGGCGGGCAGTGGAGCGACCACTTCGAGCGGGCGGCCGGGGCCTACAACACGCGGCCCCACGAGACGGTGCACGGCGCGCCCGAGGACGTGGAGAAGCAGCCGGCCACGGAGTTCAGGGTCCTCCAAGACAACGCCGACAAGTTCCAGCACAACAAGGACCTCACCGACCGGCGCGTGAAGGCGGTGGAGGACGCGGGCGCCTCCGAGCGCCGACGAACGCGGCGAGGAGCTTCAACCCTCAGTACGGCGACGTGCAGCAGCTGGGGGCCGTGGACTCCATGACCGTCCGCAGCACGGAGGGCCGGGAGACCCTGCTGAAGCTGGCGCTGCCGGCGCCGCAGGGCAGCGGCAACGCGGGCCGGCTGACGAGACGGGGCAGGCCGGCGGCTGTGAGGCAGCTGGACGACTTCCTGGCGCCTCCGAGGCCCAGGACCCTCGACTAGCCTTTGAAAATGGTTTTTTGAGGCACTCTTCAGGCCCCGCGTTTCCGAGGAAGCTTGAAGCAAGCCCAAAAGAAACTTTGATCACACTCAAGTTGGAACCTGATCGAGCGAAAACACTAGAAAAAAGGTTTCGAGGCATTGCGCGGGGGGGAATTCCCGGAGCCTGCTCAGCTCCTTGGGTTTGGGGTGCTCGGGAAACCAACGGGTTGGGCGAACCAATCAAATGAGCGGGGCTGGCATGGGCAAACCGTGCAAAACCGTGCAAAAGCTATTCTTCTAGTGTCTATATTGATATAGGCACTGGAAGAATCGCATTTTTTCAGCGCAAAACCGTGCAAAACGAGCTATTAGTCCAGGCCGTATATACACATACGGACGAAACTAATAGCATTTTGTTGCCAAAAAAACCGTGCAAAACGAGCTATTCCTCGAGGCCGTATATGAATATACACCCTGTAAGAATAGCATTTCGTGGCGCAAAACCGTGCAAAAAAAGCTATTCCTCCAGGCTGTACATACATGTACACCCTGTAAGAATAGCATTTTGCGGCGCAAAACCGCACAAATGTCCCTGGGTTTGGCTCCACTCTCCCCCAGCTCCATGCTATATGTGCTATATGTGCTATATGGACGCCAAGCCGCTGAACCTCCACTCTCCCCCGGGTCCTTGCTATATGTGCTATATGTGCTATATGGGTCTCACA
Source organism: Effrenium voratum (assembly GCA_963377175.1). Classification (NCBI taxonomy): domain Eukaryota; class Dinophyceae; order Suessiales; family Symbiodiniaceae; genus Effrenium; species Effrenium voratum. The sequence goes on along the minus strand of CAUJNA010000134.1, from coordinate 59,260 downwards.
AGGCAAGCCGCTGAACCCCCACAGTCTCCGGGCTCCTTGCTATATGTGCTATATGTGCTATATGGGTTTCACAAGGCAACCCGCTGAACCTCCACTCCCCCCCAGCTCCATACTATATGTGCTATATGTGCTATATTATTCTGTACGCGCTTTAAAATATACTATATGTGCTATACAATGCATATTTGGTACATGTTGGAGATGCTATGTGTATAGTATACAGGCTTCTATACCATATAGCACATATAGCACATATAGCATGGAGCTGGGGGAGCAGCGGCTTGCCTTGTAAGAGCCATATAGCACATATAGTACATATAGCATGGGCCCGGGGGAGAGTGGAGGTTCAGCGGGTTGGGGGCCATATAGCACATATAGCACATAAAGCATGGAGCTGGGGGGGAGTGGAGGGGTCATATTGCAGCGCGTCGCCCAACTGTGCGTCTTTGGGCAAGGCGGCCTCACGAGCGTGCCCGGCAAGGGTGCAGTGTGCCAGAGCGGCAGGGGGCTTGCAACGATCTGTACGCGTTCGGTTGTGCCTGGTCTGTGCCCTCAAAAGGCAGGCTCCGGTGTCGCGAATTACTGGCCGTTGTACAAAGCCCTCAAACTCTCCGCCATGGAGATCGCCTTGTCGGACCCGAACTTTCGCTTCTCGTTCGAGCATGAGGTCCGGAGGGCGAATCTTCGCCATGTCGTCCAAGTTGTGGTGGAGTTTCGCCAGGTCCTGCACCGTGATGATCCTGAACGTCTCCGCAGGCACCTTCACGTCGTTGTAGCGACATTTGATGGTGGCTGGCAAGTCGGGCGACAGACCGAGGAGATGCTTCAGCGTGTCCACTCCCCCGCCTTGGGCGCCGATGTTGCTGCTGCTGATCTGAAGCTCGTCCAGGAGCAAAGGCCTCTCGTCGCGCAGGAGGCTGCGCTCGACCGCGGATCGCAGCATGTCCGGGCTGGACACCATGACGAACTCGTCCAGACCCACGTCGCGGGCTACCATGGCTGCCAGGCAACTTGCCAGGGGAGTTTTCCCCTTGCCGCTGTCTCCGTAGAAGATCAAGGTCCTTCGCTCGTCGCGAGCTCGCCCGTAGGCCTCGAAAAAGTCCAGTGGCTGCTTCTGGTGGACCTCGGGGTTGTACCACCAGCAGTTCACGGTGCTCTCGTTGATGACGAAGTCGGTCATCAGAAGTTGGCGATGGCGCGACACCAGCAGGCTCTCCGTTTGCAACTGGTCGTCCTGGCGTTGCTTGCGGAGCTGCAAGAGGGCCCTGCTCTGCAAGTGCACGAACTCGTCCTCACTGTTCGGCGGGCGCTTGCCGGTGTTCAAGGCCTTGTCGCCTCGGAAGGTCGTGTCGAGCTTGATGAGATGGCTCTGGAACTCGGACGTCGTCATATCGCCGTAGTTCTTCAAAACCCGTCGTGGAGAGAACTCTGGCGCCGGAGGTTCGTTTGCTGCAACAAGGCTGTCGTAGTCGCCCCGACTCATGGCCGCATGGTCCCCTTCTGCTCCAAGCAATTGGCCATCAGCTTCACGACATCGTGAAGCTTCCCCTTGCCAAGCTTGTAGAGGTGGGTGGACGCCGGAGGATGGGGCAGCAGCTTCATGGTGGGCTTGTGGAAGAAGACCACAAGTTTGCCCCTCTTTCGGGTCGAAGCATGACGTGGTGGCCGACGTCAGGAGGCTGAGCTTGGCCCACGAGGCGCCACGCCATCCAAGCGCAACCTTTGCCCTGGTACTTGTCGTCCCCCACCCTGTAAAGGCACTCCAGCAGTTCTACTTCGGACACACCCGGGCCTGTGTGGCGGAACTCACAGGGAACCAGAACGTGGTTGTTGCTGTGGAAGACGGGAGCGGCCTTGTTCCTCATGAAATCCTCGTCTCGCGGCTCGGCGGCCCTTGGCAGCAAGAAAGTGGTTACCTCCGGCTCCGGCTTCTCCGGCTTCTCCGGCTCCGGCTCGCTCGCCTTCCTCTTCAAGTTCAGGTAAATGGGCTGGCGCGGAGACTGAGGCGTCACGGGCGGAGTGTCCGGGGCGGCTTCGCGGCGATCCAACCACTCCACCAGGCGATGCTCCAAGTTCGTCGCCGGGTAGTCTTCACCCGCGGGCTCCTGGCCGGCCTTGACGAGTTCTTCAACGATGGGCAGAGCCTGCTTGCAGCCGATGCTGTGGTAGGACAGTATCTCCCGCATGTCGCCCAGGGTCTTGAGCACGCGAGTCCCCCTTCTCACGGAGTGCGGATGGGCGGTAGACAGCACCAGGTTCGCTGCCGCCTCGCGCGCCTCGCGCTCGCACTCGGATCGAGTCGCCATCGCAGACTGTCGCATGCTTCTCGAGCAAATAGTGACTTTGTTGAAAGCCAGCTGTGTTTAAACCCTACAGGCACCAGCCCGCCCGCCGCGAAAACGCTCTGAGGGCATAACCCGTTTGAACGCACCCCGGAAGCTGCACGACGACGCACACAAGTAGCGCAAAACCGTGCGAAAAGCTACTCTCCCCGGGTATACGTGCAGATCCGGAGAGTGCGCGCGGCCGAGCAAAAAAAACTGGACCCGTAAAAAAAGAATGGCAAGTTGGGCGAGACAACGACAGCAGATCACGGAGGCCGCGGACGGCGGCGCCCGGGCTCGCACGGGGGCGGTTGGAGCCGTCGTGCTGAACTTGCGGCGCGGACCGGGGGCCTACGCGCTGCTCTCGCGCGCGGACGGGCAGCTGACCCGGGCGGGCCAGCACTACTACTCTCACCTGGGCCTGCGGCCCCCCAGCAAGGACTTCGACTACAACCAGCCCCTCATCCGCGAGGGGCCCAACGACTACATCCTGCTGCGCAACGGGCGGAAGAAGCTCGTGCGCTCCTTGCAGGGCGGAGAGCACCGGCTGACCAAGCTGGGCAAGGGCTTCTTCCGCGACAAGTTCTACGAGTACCTGGTCCACGTGCCGGTGATCATCCGGGGCAGGCGGCGCAGCGGGCGGAACGCCGGCGCGGGCTACGAGCGCAGGGACTGGCTGCCGGTGAATGAGCTGGGCGGGGCCATGACGAGGCACCCGGCCCACCTCACGGAGGAGCAGGTGGCGCAGCGGGTGAAACAACAAGCGGAGGCCTCGCTCGCGGGCGGCCCCATCCTGCAGCTCTCGCACGAGACCTACTTCCTTGACCCTGAGGGGCACTGGGTGGTCAGCACCCAGAGCACGCACTACAGGAACTCCAGGACCGAGGTGGAGCTCCTGCGCCAGCGCGTGAGGGGCCTGAGGAGCGTGAGCTTCCAGCTGCCCTGCGAGGAGGACGTGCTGCCGAGCGCCTTCGAGGACAAGCCGCTCTGCGTGCCCCGGCAGCTGGCCGAGCTGCTGCAGCTGAGCGTGGAGGAGGTGTGCGCCGACTTCGACGCCATGCTGCGCCACGACTGGAGGCGCCTCGGCATCTCCGCCGAGGAGGTGCGAGAGTTCTGCGTGTGGCGCAACGCCCCCATGCGCGTGCTGAGCTCGCAGGGCGACCTGGTGGACAGCTACGACCCGGCGCTGAAGGAGCACCGCACCGTGTGCTTCTTGGCCTTCGACGGGCACTGCTACATGTACAGGGCCGTGACGCGGGTGCTGGAGAGGCAGGCGGCGCGCGTGCTCTACCGGGGCGAGGCGAGGCAGACCCTGCCGCCCATCCAAGAGTGGAGGCGCTTTGACGCCGCGGACGTGCAGCCGGGGCTGTTCTGGTGCGAGGACCTGCGCGAGGCGCGGTGCCAGCTCATGGCCGTCGGCGAGAGCCCCAAGGTGGCCATCAGCAGCCCGGCGCAGTACTGCGGGCTGAGGCTGAGGCGGGGCACCAGGATCCGAGAGCTGCCGGAGGCTTGGCGCACGAGATCTTCCTGAAGCTGCTGAAGGCGAAGCGGGAAGTGCCCGGCGCGGAGAGGCAGAAGACCCTGGCCGCGCAGGACGGCAAGTGCGCGCTGTGCGGCTGCGGGCTGACGGCCGGCACCTGCGAGCTGGACCACGTGGTGCCGGTGAGGCAGGCCTTTGCGGGCAGCGTGCAAACTCTGCAGGCGCTGTGCGGCGACTGCCACAGCGAGAAGACGCTGAGAGAGAGCGCGCAGCCCACCAGCCTGGAGAGCCGCGTGGCCCCCGGAGTCATGGAGTACGCCCGGTATTATTTATTATATCACTTCAGATCGCTCCTTTTGTGCCAAAACACAGCGCCTCATGTGCAAACATGTCAAGCGATTCAATGGACATTTATCCAAAGCAATCACAATCAAGCACACGTACATATGGCTATCTCAGTGAGGGTACATGCGAACCTAAAAGTCTAATACCCCGCCTTGAGTTGGGATGCTTCACGCTTTCCAACTCACTGGCAAAACAAAACAGTGTCCAAAAAGACTTCACGTCTGGACTTGGCTAGAGCTACTCTGGCTCTTGCACTTCGCCTTCTGCTTTGCAGAGGCTTTGCTCCTCTGATTGGTCGGCTTCATAGCCAATTTGGAATTCATCTTGAAATTAATTCCTGCTTCGTCTGTTCCAGGCAAGCAATCTTTGCATGCTGTCAGCTTCAATTGCACCAACTCGGTTTCAGTCATCCGAGTGATCTGCCTATTCTTCACATGTTTGCATGTGAGCTTGTGAAAACGCTCACCTTTGACAGTCACAGCAAACATTGGAACATCTGTACAAATATGCCTCATCCGACAGCGCTGCAAACGACTCATGAAAATACCATGGAAACGAATGCACAACTGAAATGCAATCCACAAGGTAAACATCAAGGCTGTTGCTGCCATGTACAGAAATATGAAATCGTCCGCATTCCAATCCAGTGTCATCACACTTGTCACACGCGGGTTGCTCTGATCTGCACCAGTAGCCTGGCCCAAGGCGCCTGGCAAACTCTGTAAAACAGTTACAGGAACCACCAGCTTGCCGATCTTGTTCAAAATGGCAGTACTTGGTTTGGCTTCCTGCCCCAAATGCTCAATCATATGAATCCGAAAGGCTTTCAAAAATCCTTTGTTCACCACACATTGCATCTGCTCTTCATACTGCTCGATGCCCACACGGCTCTGCCGTTCAGTATCGTACATGCCAATGCAAAACAGCAAAAACATCAATCTCTTCCATCCATGTCCTTTCGTCCCCAAATCGGACGTATTCTTCAAAGAGCTCACTGGTTTGACTTCCAGTTCTCCACCAGCAACTCGATCCTGAATCCACAGTACTCCTGCAGCAATATGCCGGGTTCGCTGAAAACCAGACTTCATCAAAAGAGACCTCGCCGAAGAACTGTCCACTCTCAGCTCCATCTTCGTTGGCAGTCCAACGATCTTCTCCACAAGCCTACGCAAGTAAAGTCCCTCTGCACATCCACTGACGGCCGAAAGAAATTCTGCCTCGCATGAAGATAAAGCAATGGACCGCTGAGTCTTGCTTTGTGTGTAAACCAAAATACTGTTCACCCAGTAATGAGCACAGCTCACCGATTTCCTTGTCTCTTGACATCCTGCCCAGTTAGAGTCAGTGAAAACCTGCATCAAGCTGCCATGATCAACACAACTCAAAGAGTCGTCATCTCCAGGTCGAAGAACTGAACATCCAGCTCCTGACACAGGCAAAAGTTGCCCGTACACACATGTAAAGGAAAGATACTGCACCAAATGCTTGAGCTCCATCCAATCGCACCACCGGGGTTTTGTAACCCAACTCCCCAACAACCGCACTGAAGCCTGCACATCTGCGCGTTCAGGAGAGATATAAATAAGAATACCCACGGCGGTCCTATACTTTCTGGCTTTCTCTGCATCCAATGGGGTCTCGTCCTTTGGCATCTTCTCATAGGCTGTCGAAGTAGGAACCTTCTTGAAACGGTTCTCTGGAACTTCAAGTAAACTCTTCAAGGACTCAATGTACTTCTTGCTCATGGTCACCACCATTCCATCTTCCTGCATGGAAAAACTTCGCTTCAGAAATGAACATTCACCAGTGCTGCCAACCCGTAGGGGTCCTTGCTTTTCAACAACAAGTCCCTCTGACTCCAGCAACTCAAAAAGCCGCTGACCATCTTGCTCTGTTGCTAGCACTTGGAAATCATCCACATGAGTGGACACTGCAAACGGAGGTCGTCTGCTTCCATCTGCATCCACTGTATCCCGAATGAAAACCGCGGGAGTCGGACCATAAGGTTTCAACTCCAGCTTCTCCAGCACCGACTTCAAGTGCAAATACCATGCCTTTGCACCAATTCTTTGCCCTGGCAGGCAATATTCCAATTTGCATAAATAAGGATTACCATCCACTTGCACTGAAACATATGTCGGTTTCTCCTGCCGCACTTGCAAGTAAGCATCCTTGACATCACAACTGTGCAAACACAACTGTCCCTGACTGCTAAGCATCAAGGCCGGGAGAATCTTCACTCCACACTGTACACTCGCCGGGGCATAAAGGAAAGGCTTCATCGGGTCCAGGTGGGCAAATTCTTTTGCCACCAGTCTCGCCCTCCTTACCCACTTCTGCTCACGCCATCGCCAGTCAAAGACAAAACGGGTTCCTAAATAAGAAAGGTTGTCTGTCTCATGCTCTTGGATCTCGACCATCTTCTGGCCAGCAACCAACCTGTTGAACTCGGTCCTCATGGCCTCTTGGTCCACTTTCTCCAGCTCTTCCTCCGACAACTGTGGAGGATCCGGAGTTCCATCCTCATACTCTGGCAACTCCACAAACATGTCTGGCTGAAGCTCATCTTGTTCTTCTTCATCTACTTCCACGAATTCATTGTCTGAAATCTGAACCATCCGCAAATCCACACTTGGCTCAGCCTGTCCTCCAAAGCCCGAGCCTACTGCCCTGTCTGGAGAGGATTTGGCCGACTTGGCCATGGGCTCCAAAGACGAGTCATGCGGTGGGGTGTGTAAAAGGTTTCCAGCAACCGCATCTGACATGGGCTTGAGCTCTGGTGTCACCGGCTCAGACCCCGCCTCAGATGTGAGCTTCGAAGTCGAGCTCGAGGATCCTGACGAGTCAGGCACCGGTACATTTATTCCAGTTGGCCTTTCTGTTTGGTTGGTCGCTATGGGACCTTCTCCATCTGGTTTGGGTTTCTCCCCATCTTGCAAAGGAGCCAACTCCGGAATTCTCTGCATCTGAATCGGCTTCATCTGCTTCACTTGCACATCTTCATGCCAGTCCCAAGGAGTCCCTTTCATGGTCCAATGCCAGACAGATTGCCACTCATCTGCACATCTGCGAATTGAACGGCACTGAAAAACTCCACCAGAATTAGCAAGCATCCTTCCAAGATAGACGCCTTTCTGGAAAGGGGGAACTCCCTTGTGCTTCACCTGCTTGGGAAGAGGCTGTCCATAAACAATTGCACCAAATGGGGCTAGCTTTGAAGTGTACGGCCGATTGTTGATAATCTCAAATGGAGTCCGCCCTTCTTCTGTAACCGCAAAACGATTCAACAACCAAGCTGCATGCCGATATGCCCAGCAAAATATGGGATGAGACGAAGGGAGCTCCAAAAGAGTTCTTGCCCGCACTGTCTCCAACAACGTGTTGCCCAAACGCCGCACTGACTGCACAGCACGCTCAGCCGGGTTTGCATTGTGTCGGTCTGGAGGCACCCATTCGATGCTAGACTTATAGCCCAGCTTACCTCGGACCTCCATCAAGGTCTTGACTAGCTGCTTCAAGGCTGGTTCTGTGTCTGCCTTGAAAATGACTTCCGCATAGCTGCTAGTGTGCCTCAACACTTCCTTGACTGCGGCTTTCAGTGAATCGCCACCTTTCTTGGCAACTGGCAGACACATGACTTGTTTGGACCAGCTGTCATAACCAACCAAATGAACATTCATCTTGCTGTCTGGGCCTTCCCCATCATCTCCAGGGGTATTGGTAAACATGTAGTCCAACGCAAAAGTGGGGGCTACATTTGTGCGTGTCATAGTTCGTGTCGAGCCTGGGTCTTCTCTGCTTCGGGTTGCAACACAACATTCGCACCACGGGGCAAACGGAATGTGGGTAATCTCATGTGTCAGCTGCTCCTGCAACGATGGAGCTACAGGCAACGGTGGCTGCGTAGGCTCCCGCGCTTCATCCTTGAAGGCTTCGTGCGCCAGCTCCACAGCAACCTTCCTGCGCCCTTCCTCCAGATGATGTCTCAACCGCTGAAAGCAGACCGACTTGCTCCCACTCTCTCTGCGGAATGCCCAACTGCTTGCATGCTTGTCGCAACTCACGAAGAGGGCTCACATCACTCAACGTTGCTCCCAAAAATTCAATCTGCACCTCTCCCACATCTGACTTCACAACTTTGAAATCTGGGTCCATGCCGGGGACTGCCAAAACATCATAATAGAATGCGGTCTCAGTGGCTTTGACGGTGTCAGGCAACCGGTAAAAACACTCTTGCACGGTCTTCCCTTTTGTATCCTGATCCAAAACCACTTCACCAGTTGACATGTCTTTGACCACTCTTTTGTAGACAGTTGCCCAAAGGGGACCTGCTTCAACTGTGGAAGGGGCATACCGAAGACCTTCATCTTGTCTGACCCAAACAGTCAACCCATCCAGCTTGGCAAAACGTTGCTTCTGACCAACTTGTTGGGCCACCGCACCAGCGGCTCGCTTGGGCTTGTCCACCTCCATATTAGTATCTCCACGCGCTCCCTCACTCGGCCTCACCACAGGCTTGCCGATGTCTTCTCCGAAATATTCCTTCAGGTCAATCATCTGATTGTGCGCAAAGGTAATGACAGTCCTAGGAATTGGCACTTCAAGACTCTCTGCCCTGTCTTCCCGGATGGAGTAATCTTCTGAACACTCCCAAAGCTCATATTCACCAGTGGGGGCCTGCACCAGAGTACTCCTATAGGGAAAATCTGCCGGGGCAAAGGTTCCACTTGGGTCATAAAAGTCCATAGACTTGTAAGCCACATGACAAGGAGTGCCATCTGTCAAATACCTCCAGCCTGGGCGATTGACCGCATCTTTCCATTCATCAGTAAGCGCCACAACATATTGAATCATGGGTCCTTCAGTGCTGAAGGACATGGCCAAAGCATTTCTTCTCCAGTGCAATGGGATCTTCACGTCATCCTTCACGAGGAAAAACCGGCTGTCTACTGCAGATTGAGTGACCGACCATCCTTGTTTCAACAACTTCCCCAAACAGAGTAAAGGTTGAGTGACCTTCGCAATCACAAAGGTTTCCACGATCTCCACAAACTCTCCAGTGTCTGTAGACATCCACATGGACATGATTCTGCGCTCTCCCTGGCTGGGGATTGCCTTTCCTTGGGCATCTCTCAGCGTTGTCGTGGGTCCAGCTTTGCTTTCGCCCACATGCTGAAAGCTATAAGGAATCACAGAAACATCCGCTCCCAAATCCAAAATAGCTTCAAACTGAGAGCTTCCACCAGAGGTCACCTTTCTCACAAGCTCATCTTGCACCGCAATGCCTTCTGCTGATGCTGCATCTGAAAATGCCGAAACTGCACACACATGATCTGAGGATCCAGCAGAAAATGAATACGGCCCATGGCCGATAGTCTCATAGAGCTCGAGGTCGGTGGAATGCACATCGAATACAGCGCATCCATTGGGCATAATGGAACATCCGCAAACACTCCAATTGCCATCATGGTCTGTGGTTGTCATGTCAAATACCTGTTGGGGTGCAGCATGAAATTCAAGGTTGGTCATGTCATGATCTGCTACCTGCTCCGGTTCCTCTGATTCACTGGTCACTCGTGCCACATGAAAATCACTCAAATCGTCTTCCCAATTCAACATAGGCTCATCTTCATTGAGTTCAAAAATCTGGCAAGTACTCATGTCAGGGGGAGTGACCAACCGATGTGTCAATGCCGAAACGCGTCTGACTGTGGGGTTCCTATTCGTAGTCGCCGAGGAAACCGAAGAAGGACCTGTGCTGCCTGTTGCACTTCCTGCTGATGTGCCATGTTGGTTCTGCAAGTTGGAGGTTGTCGCCATTTCCTCAACTGATCGCACACCAGCTTTCAACCAGCAATCGCTAGCAATGTGGCCTGGCTTACCACAATGCCAACATGGCCCAATCTTTTTCTGCTTGTCATCGCGGTTGTAACCACTTTGGTTGGTTCCTCCACCTGTTCCCTTGCCTGATTTTCCTCCTCCTTGTCCTTTGCCTTTTCCTTTCTTGCCTCCCTTGCCTCTTCCATCTCCTTTGGACTGACCTTTGTAGTCCTTGCTTTTGCTTCCTTTCTTTCCACCTTTGTCACTCCCTTGAACACCCTGTCAATGTCCATGGGGCCTGCTGTGGGTTCAGCCTCATTGGTCAAAGGTGACTGCAACTGTTGCAAAACTCTGTTGGGCGTCCATGCAGAAACAGTTTGTTCGTAAGACAAAACATGGGTTCTCAGCTGCGCATAGGTCGTGGATTCTGACATGTTCAGCTGAAGATGTTGACGAAGGTGGTTAGGCAAAACGCGCAACAAGGTTGAAATCTTGAGCTCGTCCGGATACTTGGTGTTGGAAATACGCTCAAAATCTTCAATCAAACGTTCCAAGTTGAGCAAGCCGTCTAAATGGCGTCCACGTTCGAATGCTGGGAAGGCCAGGATGGCCTGAGCGATTGCCAAGGACCTGTTTCTTGTGGCTGGCTGATACTCCTTGCACAGCAACTGCCACGCACGAAAACCGTCTCTCGAAGGCACTGATCTCACAATACGAAGGGGTCGACCTTTGACATAACTGCATAAAATGGTGTACAACTTCTGAGACCGTTCCTGCGCCACTGTAGAATAATCATTGAAATCCAACTGGCTTGTCAGATCACCTTCCACATGATCCAAATCTGCTGAACCTGGCGTAGACGAAGTCCCACACCATGCCCCCCTCGTAGGCGAAGGCCTGAGAGAAGTCCGCGCCCGCGCCGTCCAGCTCGCTGCTGCTGCTGCGCACGCTGTAGACCACCTCCGTGCTGCGCGCCCACAGGCCTATCATCGCGTTCACGCTGTACCCGGCGGGGGCCACGCTGAGCACCGACTTTGAGATCCAGAACGTCCGAGTTCTGGCCTCCCAGGTCGTCCTGGACTCTGCGCTGGTAGAGTCCTTCAACCGCGTGCTCCTCTCAGGAAGGTCCCTGGTGTTCAGCTACCCCACGGTGCACACGCAGCAGTCCAGCGTCCCGAACGGCGTGGCGGAGCACAACGTCACCGTGGCGCGCGCCTTCACGAAACTCATGGGCGCGTTTGTGACCTTTTGGGACAACGACGCGGGCTCCAAGATCCACTTGCTGGCCAACCCGGGGCAGGACGTGGCCCCCATCGGCGCGGCCAGGCAGGAGGACAGCCTCCTGGAGTCTCAGATGCAGCTGGGCAGCCTGCAGTACCCTCACAACCCCATGAAGGGAGCCTCGGAGCACTTCCACTTCCTCTCGGTCCTCGCGGGTACTTACGACGACACGGTGCGCAACATCGACATCGGCCGCGTGGGCTACCTGCGCCACAGCTTCGTTGCCGGCTTTCCCACCGAGCGCGTGCCCAAGATGCCGCTGAGTGGTGTCAGCACCCGCTCGGGCGACCTTGCCCGGTTCACCTTCAAGGGCCTGGACGGCACGATGACGGACCTGTTCATTCATTTGGTGGCCTACCAGCTGGTGACGCTCTCCGGCACGGGCGTCTCTGTGCTTGACTAAGGCCCGGTGTCGCTCTGCGCCATTTTTGGTGCAGCGTGACACCGCTTTTGAAGTTGAGGGACACCGCCCAAAAATGACAAAAAAAGGCCCGGTGCCGCTCTGCTTCATTTTTGATGCAGAGTGGCGCCGCTTTTGAATGCGCCGCAAAAACGGCAAAAAAAAGGCCCGGTGTCCCTCTGCTTCATTTTTGATGAGCAAAAACGGCCAAAAAAACAAGGGCCCGGTGGTTTTCCCCCTCTTTTTTTTTTTTTTTTCCTCAACGCCATTTTTGGTGCCGAGTGACACCGCTTTTGAGTGCGCCCAAAAAACGAGAAAAAGTGCCAAAACACAGCGCCTCATGTGCAAACATGTCAAGCGATTCAATGGACATTTATCCAAAGCAATCACAATCAAGCACACGTACATATGGCTATCTCAGTGAGGGTACATGCGAACCTAAAAGTCTAATACCCGGAGCCCCAAGCTGTGCGCTGCAGGCGCAACGGGCTGGCCAACGCCCCCCTGCCCATCCTGTGCCCGGCGGACGGCGTTGAGCCCGTGGACGGCGTGCTGCCGGACCTGGGCTTTGTGCAGCGCTGCTGCTACGCGAGGCAGTCCTGCCTGAATCTGTTGCCGTACGTGGGGCCCGGCTGGTACCCGAAGGTTTCGCTGGCCGCGATGCTGGACCTGGGCGTCTGCCGCTGGGACCACATTGTGTTGGGCATCTCCGCGCAGAGAGCGCAGCGGTGGCGTCCGCAAACTCAATTTCTATCACCAGGTTCGGCGGCAGCATCTTCCCGCAGCGCAGGATGCCCACCATGGTGGGGCGCAGCAGCACGTCCGCGTAGCCGCCCTGGTGCACCGCGCGGGCGATGCGCGGGTCGTTCACTTCGTCGAAACCCTGGCCTTGTTGCGGTTGTACTCTCTGCCCTTCAGCAGGTCACGCACGGCCACGGTGCGGCCGTAGTAGTTGATGTCGTCGCAGCGCTGGCCGTTGGCGAAGACCTGGACGCGCTGGACGAAGCAGGCGGGGTTGGGCGTGGCCGGGCCAGCGGGTTGGTGCCGTCCGTGTTCCTGACGCGGAAGGCGATCTTGATGGACTCGGTCGATGAAGGACGTGCCGCTGGTGAGCGGGATGCGGCAGACCCGAGAGGTTGCGGGGGAGAAGGAGCTCAGCGAGCTGGGGAAGTACTGCACGTCATGCCGCGCCATCACGTAGCTGGTGTTGCTTGTTTTCAGCTTGCAGTCCAGGCTCTGCATCAGCTCATCCTGGGCTCCGGCGGTAACTACCTCCATGCTTGTTTATATACACGCATTTTGACTCGTACGGCGAAGGAAAAAGCTATTCCTCCAGCGCCTACATCAATGTAGGCACTGGAGGAATAGCGTTTTGTAGCGCAAAAACCGTGCAAATGCTATTAGTCCAGTCCGTATATACACATACGGACGAGACTAATAGCATTTTTGTTGCCAAAAACCGTGCAAAAAAGCTATTAGTCCAGGGCGTATATTTATATACGGCCTGGACTAGTGGCATTTTTGTTGCGCAAAACCGTGCAAAACGAGCTATTCTTCTAGGGTCTAGATTGATATAGAGCCTGGAAGAATAGCATTTTTTTAGCGCAAAACATTGCAAAAGCTATTCTTGTAGTCCGTATATCTCTACACGGACAAGAAGAATAGCGTTTTGTGGCGCAAAACCGTGCAAAATAAACTCCCCCAGGAGGGTTTTTATTTTTTTTTAAGCAGCCTTAATGTCTCGCGCCAGCTGGTCAAAGCTGGGCGGAGGCAGGCTCCGGCGTGACTGCCCGAACTGGAGCTCGCCCGCGAGCTCTGGGACTGAGGCCCCAGAAGAAGGGGCGCGGCGTGTGATTGGTCTGCACTCTGAAGTCAGACTGTAAGGAGGCGCGGCTGCTTGCGGGGCTCCCTGAAGTGCTGCTGCCGGAGCGCAGCGTGAAGTGCCATTCTGTTGGCGGACTGGACGTCCTGCACGGCCGCGTCCTCACGCCCTGCTGAGGCCGGAAGAGCGTGTTCTCCAGCACCCAGCCCGTGCCGCGCGCGAGGCCGTATGCCCACGGCCAGCCCCGCCGTTGCCGCCGCGCCAACCAGCCAACGTTCCAGCAACCTCGCCCGCGCCAGGGCTGCTGCTGCCAGGCCTACCAGGTACCCAAAGGCTCCGCCCACGCCCTTGGGCAGCCACGGCCGCCGTCTCCTTGACGGCCTCGCCGCGCCACCTCCTGCGCGCTGCCCCGCCATCCACAAGGCGCTCCACGTCACTGTGCGGAGGCGGCTGCGCCTGGCCCGGACGGGGCAGCACGTTCAGGCGCACGTACTCGGCTGCGTCCTGGGGCAGGTAAGAGCGGAAAGCCTGCGCGGCTGCAAGCCCCGCGGCCCCTGCGCGAGGTCCGCTGCCGCCTGCGCGCCGTCTGCAGTGCTGCGCAGACCGGCCTCGGGTCTCCCGCCAGGTTTCCGCCCTGCTCAAAGCGCGGGCGCAGGTAGAAGCCGTGCCCGGAGCGTCTTCATCTCTTTACCGTTGCGCAACTTCGGCCTCCGTCAGCCGGCGTCGTCGTCCAAGTGCCGCGCCCCTCCTGCGCCTGCCTGCGCTCGCCTAGCCAATTGTTGAAGGCCCGCGCCTCCTCCAGTTCTCGGCAGCGCTTCAGCAGCGGTTGCAAGAAGAAAACGGGGTACGTCTTGAGTAGTAAGGAAAGGCTGCTTATACACCCCTAATTATTTTGCATTTTTGGTTGCAAAACAGCCAAATTCTTCAACCCGCTGAACGTTTTTCCGATGTCACCGGTCAATGTCACCACTCCGTTTTTGGTGCAAAAAGCGCTGAAAACGGCGAACTCCGAAAAGTGCGTTTTTTCGTGTCCTGCGTCAAAAGTGCAGCCCGGGCCTCCAAATTCGCTCGTTTTCCTGCGAAAACCTGCTCCAGGTGTTTGCAGTGCTCCGAAATCCGTGTTCTGCCTCGAAAAACCTGCGAATTCCAGCCCGCCGAGCTCGTCACCGCCGAAGTCACCGGTCTCTAACACGTCAGCCCGCCGAGGCACACCCACAGAGTCAGCCAGTGTCTGACGCGGCAGCCCGCCGAGGTGCTCCCGAGTAACACGTCAGCCTGCCGAGGTTCTTCCACGTAACGCGTCAGCCCGCTGAACTCGTCACCGCCGATGTCACCGGTCTCTAACACGTCAGCCCGCCGAGGCCCCGGGAGGAATCGAGCCTCCGAAACGTCGCTACGGAGAGCAAAGCAACGCCTAAGCCATCTCACCATGGGCTCTCGCTACCAGTCCAAAACGGCGCTTTTTGGCCCAAAAACACGGTCATCAGCGATGTCACCGCTTCGTCACCGCTCTCTCTTTGGGGCCGAAAAATGCGCAAAAAGGCTTGGAAAAGCGAGGCCGGCTCCGCGGCTTCGGTCTTGGTGAACTTTGCTGAAGGAGCTCAAACGGTGAGCTTCTTCAAATTCGCAGGTCGGGTGTTGCGCTGGCGTTCGCCTGAGAATTTGCAGATTCTCACTGTTTGAGAAACTTCTTCGAAGTGTGGTAGCAATTGAGGGTTATGTCCCCTCAATCGAATTTCTGCCAGCATGCTTGACTTTGGTTCAGGTCTCGTCATGTGGCCGAGGTGTGTCCTTTTTTGACCGACATTTTCGGCCAATTCATCGCCTCATGCCCAGTGGCCGATTTTATAGGACACTGCGCCACTTCGGCCAATTCATCGCCTCATGCCAAGTGGGCGGTTTTAACTTTCACTTCTAATTCATCGCCTCATGCCAAGTGTGTGATTTTATCGTACACTTCCAATTCAGCGCCTCATGCCCAGTGGGTGATTTTATCCTCCACTGCCAATTCATCGCCTCATGCCAAGTGGGTGATTTTACACTCCACTTCCAATTCAGCGTGCGAGTCGATATACAATCAGAACACCCGGCGAATAGAGGTGTTGCGAAAGTGCAATGTCCCATCGACACGAAATCGTCCTAAGAAAACATGTTTGAAGGACCGCGTACTGGTAGCACGGGATCGTACCCCCCGAATGTCCCATAGCCACTGGACTAAGGCGTCGGCGAGAACATATGTAAACATGTTTGAAGGACCTGTTACCGGCAACATCCCGGAGGTCCTGGACAACGGAGAGGTGACTGACGGCACGCACGTCACAGCAGGACAGCTGGCCCTCGCTCCGACGCCCTACGCTCAAGTAACTGACCTGGCGGTGAACACGGCAGCCGCCGGCAACAACGCCGCTGCCATCCAGTCCCTGGACGACCGAGTCACCGCCGAGCTGGCCTCAAAGCTGGACAGCAGCGCGCTGGCGCCGGCGATTGCGCCCCTAGCACCGGCTGCGGCCCTGGCCACCACGGACGGTCAGGTGGCCGCGCACGGAAGCAGCATCGCAGCGCTGCAGAGCTCGCTGACCACGGGCCTCTCCAACAAGGCAGACCAGTCGGCCTTCGACGTGCTGGAGGGCGTGGTTGCCACCAAGAGCACCCCGGACAGCGTGGACATGAAGCTGTCCAACTACAGCACCACGGCGGCCATGAACGGCTCCATCGCCTCGGCCAACAACGCCACGCTGGCCACGGTGGCCGCCAACTACGGCCTCAAGACGGTGGTGGAACAGCACTCCCTGGACATAGCGGCGAGGATCACGCCGCTGGAGGTGGACACCAAGGTGGCCAACGCTCTCCTGGGGGCCGTCACCGCCGCGGCGCTGGCCTCCGAGCTCGCGAGCCGAGACGCCTCCATCTCGGGGCTGCAGGCCTCCCAGGCGGACGCCAGCGCCCTGACCGCTTACGCCCTGCAGTCGGCCGTGGACACTTCCTCGGAGGTGGACTCTAAGATAGCGACGGCCCTCTTGGACGCCGTCACCACGGCAGCCCTGGACGCCGCCCTCCTCGGCAAGGCGGACGCAAGCGCGCTGGCCTCCCTGCTCTCCACGGTGGACGGTTGGACACGCCGCTGGAGGTAGACACAAAGATAGCAAATGCCCTGCTGGGTCTCGCCACCGAGGCCTTCGTCGCAGCGCAGCTTGCTAGCCGGGACGCCAGCATCGCGGCGCTCCAGGGGGCCAAGGCCGACGCGACGCTGCTGGCCTCATACGCCACGAACGCCGCGCTCTCGGCCAGCGAGACCACGCTCCAGAGCGCCCTCGACGCAATCCTCGCGGAGCTCGCAGCCCTGCAGCTTTCCGGCAGCGGCGGAGTTGTTAACGCGCCGGCCTGGGCGGGCTTCACGACTTGGGAGCTCGTTCGCGGAAGTAACGTCGTTCGCAACCTGCATTTCATGGCTCCTCTCTCTGCTGCGCTTGCCAACGGCGACGACACGCTGAGCATCACGGCAGACTGCTACTCCACGGCGGGCACTGACGCCGCCATAACAGCAGCCCTGCTGGCCTACTACACCTCGGCTCAGGTAGACGCGCTGTTGGGAGACTACCGCACAGGGGCAGCGCAGGACGCTGAGACGACCAGCGCCATCACAGCAGCGCTGCTGGCCTACTACACCTCGGCGCAGGTAGACGCGCTGTTGGGAGACTACCGCACGGCAAGCGCGCAGGACACGCAGACGCAGGCCGCCATCGCGGGCGCGCTGCTGGCCTACCGGACGGGCCCGGACCAGGACGTCTTCACAACCAACCAAATCACCTCGGCGCTGGTGGCGTACCGCTCAGCCGCAGACCAGGACACGGCGACGGCCTCGAGCATCGCCGCCGCGCTGCTCAGCTACTACACCATCGCGCAAGTAGACGGCCTCCTCGCCGGCAAGCTCGGAGTCGCGGAGGCAGCCTCGGCGCTGCAGATAGCAGTGCGCTTTCCGGACGACGGCGGGGCCGACGAGGTGGTGGCCGCCATAGGAGAGCAGATCCTGGCCCCCACGGACGTCTCGCTGTCAAACTGGACGGTTCGCCCCAGCAGCGGCTGCAGCGTGGTCCTGCCACGCACACCGCGGGAGTAAGCGTGGACGGCTACACCCTGACCCTGGCGGCGAACCCGTGGAACATCGTGCGCACCTACAACTTGACCCCGGGCCGAGAGCTCCTCTTCGCCTGCCGCTACCGGCTCGGCACGGCCTCCAACTTCGTGGTGTACATGTCCGAGGCAGACAACGTCTACGACCCCTTGTACGGCAGCTTTGTGGGCGACCAGGGTGCCTGGAGCACTGCCAAGATGTACTTCACAGTGCCTCCGAACGGTGTGGCGAAGCTGCACTTCGGGGGGCACTTCCAGGCGCCGGGCCTGCCCAACCAGACGGCTGGAACGGTGGACGTCTACGGCCTCCAGATCCTGGACGCAACCCTGGAGACCGGCAACGCGGTGGAGGCGGAGGAGGACACGGCTGCCTCGGCGCTGCTGCTGTAGCACGAGTTCCTCGACGGAGGGGCCGACGACGTTACGCTGGCCACCCTGGGCGAGGTGCTGGAGCCCACGCTCACCACGCTAGGCAACTTCCTGGTGCGCTCCAACAGCCAGAGCTCCATGGCCTCGGCCAGCTTCACGGTGGGAGGCTTCCAGCTGGAGGGCTACGCCATGACCCTGAGCGCCTTCGCCTGGAACATCGTGCGCACCTACACGCTGATGCCGGGGAGACGCTACTCCTTCGGCTGCCGGTACCGGCTGGGCACGGCCTCCAACTTGGTGATGTACGTCAGCGCGGCCGACAACGACTACGTGGGCGTCACCGGCACCTTCCACGGCACGGCCTCGCAGGGCGTCTGGAGCACGGCGCGCCTGGACTTCTCGGTGCCGCCGGGCGGAATCGCGAAGCTGCACTTCGGAGCCTTCGGCGGCTCCATCCCCGGGCTGGTGCAGCAGTCGGCGGGCACGCTGGACCTGTACAGCAAGCAGATCAGGGCCAGCGCCTTCGAGGGAGAGTCTGTCTCGGTAACGGACCTGCTGGCGGACTCGCTGGCCCTCACGGGCTCGGCCACGCTGGACGGGCTCACCGCGCATGGCAACGTGGGCTGCGACCAGCTGCTGTGCAACGACGTGAACTGCACCGACGTGTTCACCACGGGCGTGGACGCCTCGGGCACAGGCCACCATGCAGCGCTCACAGCCCAGCACCGTCGCCGGGGCCCGCTGTCGTCCGAGCGAGGGCTCGTGTCAGCAGCTCGCTGAGTCAATCATCGGCGCGGCCAGCGTGGGCCTGCTGAGACTCCGCCACGGGAATCACGGCAGCACACCTAGAACCATCAACAACACGCCAACGCCGGGAGACTTCACCACGGTGGGCGACGTGTCCACGGGCACGCTGACGGCCTCAGGCGCAGCAACCGCGGCGAGCTTCGCAGCCACCGGGGCGCTCACGGGCGCCACGCTGACAGTCAGCGGGGCGGCCTCCGCGGGCCCGCTGGACTGCGAGAGCCTGGACTCCACGAGCGGCGGAGTGTCGACGGGCAGCGTGGTCTGCGGCGACGTGACGAGCTCGGGCACGGTCTCCGCGCCGCAGCTCTTCGCGTCCAACACGCTCATCGTGACCAACACCTCCGACTTCTCGGACGATCTCTTCCTGACGAAGAACTGGGCGGGCTGGAGCAAGCTGCAGGATCTCCAACAACAGCGCGGCCTCCGACAGCGGCCCGGAGCTGCGGCTCCTGGGCAACCAGAGCGCCAGGGTCTTCCTGGAGCGGGACGGCGGGACGCACCAGTGCGAGCTCATCATGATCAACGATGAGGCGCTGGTGCAGACGAAGAGCCTCTCGACGCAGCTGTCCTTGACCACGAACCAGAGGAACCCAGGCTGCCTCGTGATCGCGGGCAACACGGGCAACGTGGTCTGCAACACGAGAGGACTTGTCGGACAGCAGGGTGAAGACGGAGATCGCCGAGGCCGACGTGGCTGAGCTCCTGCAGCTCTTCGACTCGTGGAGGCCAAGCAGTACAAGCGCCCGGACATGAACGGGGACCGGAGGCTGGGCTTCGCCTCGGACGACTTCGCAGGAACAAAGTGGAAGAATTTGACGGGGACCACGCGGTGGAGCGACGGCACGGAGATGGTCATCCTCGACTACTCTCACCTCACCAGCGTGCTCTGGGGGGTGCGCAAGGGCTTCCAGGCCCGGCTGGACGAGGTGGAAGCCTGGCAGGCCCAGCGGGGGCGAAGAATCCATATGGCCGACGCCCGCAGGCGAACCATCAAGGCCGTCTACGAGGATCCCCGCACCGGTTTCGGCAGCATAGCGCAGACGCTGCAGCAGGCCCAGGTGCGCGACCCCAGCATCTCCAAGGTGAAGGCGTTTCTGGACGGCCTCCAGGTGAACCAGGACCGGCCGCAGAGAGGCTACAACAGCTTCGTGCCTCTGGAGCCCATGAACCAGCTGCAGGTGGACCTGGCCGACATGAGGGCCTTCGGCGGCAAGCCCTACCCCTTCATGCTGGTGGCCATCGACGCGCTCACCAAGAAAGTGGCCGCGGAGCCGCTGAAGGACCGTCTCGCGAGCACCACCGCGGCGGGCATGAAGAAGGTCTTCCAAGCCCTGGGGGTGCCGGCCACCGTGTACTCCGACGACGGCGCCGAGTTCAAGAGGGAGTTCAAGGAGCTGATGGATTTCTGGGACATCGAGAAGCAGGTGACCAGGGGCCACGCCTACTTCGCGGAGCGCACCATCCGCACCATCAAGGAGGCCATGTTGCGCCGCATAGCAGCCGGAGCGGGCCGGCGGGGGCAGTGGCACCTCAAGCTGGCCGACATCTTGAGCCAAATCAACGGGAGGAAGCACGCTACCACGCAGGTGGCGCCGAACCTCGCCTACTCTGACCCCGAAATGGCAGAGATTGCTCTGCGCAACATCGAACGCAGGGCCAAGCACAAGGTGACCCGCCCGGAAATCAAGGTCGGGGATATGGTTCGGATCAGGGTTAAGCCGATCGAAAGCAGGGGCTCCTACAGGGTCAACGAGATAGCCTGGAGCGAAAAGGTATACAGGGTTGTCTCCGCCGAGAGCGGGGAGATGGGGGCGAGGTTTGGCTTGGAGGGGTGGCCGGAAAAGGTGGTGCACAGGGATCTTCGAAAAGTCCCCGAAAACTCAGCTCCCGAACCGCGGGGGTTGGAGGTGCAATCCCGCCAGCGGAGGCTACAGAGAGGCCCCAGGCTCCCACCTCCTTTTTGACTGTGCCTCTACGTCTCTACAACGTCTCCGACAGCTCCGCCTGCCACTCACTGATGAGCTCCGTCACGTCGGTTCGGGGGCTGCTCGGCGAGCCCTCGTCATCTCTGGCTTTCCAATTTTCCCAGCGCCCGTACCACGTGATGTCGCTCTCGAACCAGCGCAGGGCAAGCTCAGCCCGCTGTGCGCGCGTGGCCGGGGTGCGAAGAGCCGAGCAGATCTCGCACACCTCTTCCAAGACTTCCTGCGAGTGCTCGGTATTCTCGAGCTTGCACGCAAGGCGTCGGGCATTCATGAGCGTGCCGTCCCGCTGCTTATCGAGGAGCTCGATGCGGCGGCGCTGGTGCGAGCGCTCGGCCTCAAGCAGCGCATCCTCGCGAGGCCGCTTGGTGGGAGGCCGCTGGGCCATCAGAGCAGCCGCAAGGCAGGGTGCATCCTCGTCCGCCCACGCGGCAGGCTTTTCCAGAAGCCATGCCTGCACGCATCGGAAGGCCTTGGAGGAAGTCATCTCTTTGAGCAGCAATGCGTCGCTGCGGCGGGTCTTTTTTGAGACCATTCAAGCATTTGGGACCATTAGCATTTGGCGGGCTTCTTTTTCTAGCTCGTCAGTGCGTCCGCCTACGAAGATTTCTGTTCTCTTCCTCGAGGATCTCGACGCGGCGCTCCAGCGCCTCACGGCGCAAAGTCTCACGGTGGACTTCATCCTCAAGCAGAGAAGCATATTGCCGCTCCGTCTGCAGCAGCGCTAGATCTCGCTCGCCGAGCTCGTAGCTGCGCTCCAGCTGCCCGCGCAGGCCAGCGATGCGGAGCCGGTGGTGCAGGAGCTCGGCCTGGAGCAGCGCATCCTCGCGAGCCCGCGCGGGAGGCCGCTGGGCCATCAGAGCGGCCGCAAGGCTGGCAACGTCCGCCTCCGCCCACACGGCGGGCTTCTCCATGAGCCATGCCTGCACGCACCGGAAGGCCTCAGAGGAAGTCATCTCTTTGAGCAGCTGCGGCGGTTCGAAATCATTAAAGCGAAACGAGAGCTCGGGATCTTTTTTCATCTGTACGCTTGCGCGAGGATCCTACTGAGCTGCGCCACCTGCTGGCGGAGAATTCGGTTGCTGTGCTCCACCTCTTCAATGCGCTCCCTGGCTCGCTCGCGATCTCTGTCGATGATATCGTTGAGGCCGCCCACCCGCCTGCGGAGATTTCTGTTCTCGCGCCAGCTCCATGCCGCGCAGCGTTTCGACGAGGAGCTCCCAATCGAGGCTTGCGATGCGAGCCCGCTGGTGCGAGCGCTCTGCCTCGAGCAGCGCGTCCTCGCGGGGCCGCTTGCGTAGCATGTCGCAGGGAGGCCGCTGGGCCATCAGAGCAGCCGCAAGGCAGGGAGCGTCCTCGTCCGCCCACGCAGCGGGCTTCTCCAGGAGCCATGCCTGCACGCATCGGAAGGCCGCAGAGGAAGTCATATTGAGCAGCAATGCTTCGCTGCGGCGGTTCGAAATCATAAAAGCGAGAACAGCGAGAAGGCGAGAAAAACGAGAGCTCGGGATCTTTCTTTAGAAGGTTCCGACAGTCTACGCCCAGCAGCGGCTCAGCCGCAGCGGCAGTGTCGGAGCGGGCCCCAGAGGCGGGGGCCCCACGAGGAACTCCATCACGAGGTCGAAGGGCGCAGAGCCTGGCGGAGCGTAAGCGCCCAGCATCCGCAGCTGCTCCAGGTTGCGCCAGTGCCCCAGCGGCCGCGAGTTGTGAGCGTCGAGGCCGTAGACCTTGTCGTTGAAGGGCGAGAGCGACTTCTTCTCGACGGTCTCCACGGCTATCTCGTGCGCGCGGCTGCGCAGCTGCGCGAAGGCCGCCCTGCGCTCGCTGCCTTCCTCCAGCACCTCCCGGTACTCGAGATGCCGGACGTTGGTCACCGCCTTCTTCGGCACGCCCTTGATCTTGCGCTTCTCCTTGCGCGCGCCGTCGGGCTGGACCGTGAGGATGCTGTACATCTTGGAGCGCAGGCCCACGTACTCCAGGATCCTGGCGGGGAAGGTCTCGTCGCCGAGCTTGCCCAGCTGGCCCATCACCTCGATGGCCTTGGCGCGCGCCGCTGCAGAGAGCGCGCTCAGGTCCCTCTCGGGGTCCTTGGACTTGCCGGCCACGTCGAAGAGGGCGGCGCCGTTCAGGTTCGCCTCGGCCATGGCGTGGAGCGGGTCCTGCAGCTCGAAGATCTGCACCATCACGGAGTCGGTGTCCGTGAAGAGCAGCCTCATCTTCGGGAAGAGCCTCCTCATGTGGAGGTAGTAGGCCTTCTCCATCATGAGCTTGGAGAGCTGCAGCGTGCGGGCGCCGACTTGGGTGGGCACGCTCATGCAGGCCTTGCTGCGGTCCGTCTTGAGCGTCTCCACGAAGGCCAGGAACCCCTCCGAGTCGTTGATCTGGAGCTCGAAGTTCGTCACGGAGCTCTTGCCCACGGCCCGCTCGAAATTGGCCGGGTCCACGTAGGCGTTCGTGTTCCTGAACTTGTCGGGGTTCATGCAGCAGCGGCCGAAGATGGCGTTCTGGGTGAGCTTCACCACCTTCTCGGCGACCACGCTCCCCGCCGTCTTGAGCTGCCTCCGCTCGCTGTGCTTGAGCTCCATGAAGCCCGCCATGAAGGGGCTGCAGGCGAAGCGGTAGGCCCTGTGCAGCCTCCAGACCCTGGCGCCCAGCACGTCCCGCAGGAACTTGAGCCGCTTGCCGTCCACGCCCTCCTCCACGTGCATGCCGAGGAAGGGCACGAGCTTCTCGCAGGGCGACGGGGAGAGGCCGAGGCGCTCCGCCATGTCCGCGGTGCGCGGCCCGTACAGGCCCTTCCCGACCTTCATGCGCGCGGGGGGAGCCCAGTCCAAGTGGTCGTGCAGCTCCGGGGGGAAGTCGTAGTCCACGAGGAGCAGGTAGCTCACCTCCTCGGCGTCGGACTCCCAGTTCAGGCTCGAGAGGCACGTCTCGTGCAGCCAGCTCAGCCTCGCTGCGTTGTCTTCGGGCAGGGCGACCGCCACGCAGGGGCCGTTGGGCATGGGCAGCGTCATTGCGGCCGGGTACATGGCGTTGAAGTCCAAGTACGAGATCCAGCTGACGGGCTCCTCGGGGTTGTAGTCCTCCTCGCCCAGCTCGGGGTTGTTGGCTTGAGCGAAGGGCTGGAAGATGCAGCTCAGCCCGCCCATGACGGAGGCCCGCACGTCCCTGTAGGCCTGCTCGTCGGTGATGAGGTGAATGGGCGTCTCGCGGGCCGAGTGCCGCAGCATGGCGTCCCAGGCGGCCCCGGGCAGCGTGACGTAGTGGATGGGGTCGAGCCCCGACTGCGCCCGGAAGGAGTCCCGGTAGCTCTCCATCACGTCCGCCAGGGCCAGGACGTCGGTGTGGAGGTAGCAGTCGTGGAACTCGCGGAAGGTCTCCCACCCCATGACGTTGGCTGTGTTGACGGCCAGCCGGTGGTCCTCTGCGCTCACCGCCTTCCCCGCCAGCACGCTGTCGTAGCAGTGCTGCTCCCACACCGCGGGCATCTCCCACGCCTCGGCGCCGCAGAAGTGCTCGAAGGGCATTGGCAGCTTGCGCAGGATGCAGTCCCACGCCTGCTCCAGCTCGCAGTGCGTCCGCCGCTGTTTGAGAGGCCGTCTTTGAGGCGGAGAGCCCGTCGGAGTGCGCAGCTGCAGCTCGGGGTGAAGCGAGGCCATAAGCGGGAAGAGCTCCGGCAGCTGCTTGTGGGCGCAGGCCCTGAGGTCGTCGATCATGCTGGCCAGGCTCGTGGGGAAGACGTTCATGCTGTCCACGAACCTCAGCGGGCCCCAGCTCATCTGCAGGCACTTCTCGCCCGACTTGCAGAGGACTCGGAGGCTGAGGTGGCTGTAGTCGCCCTGCTTGATCGCGGCCTGCAGGGCGCACCAGCCGCTGAGGGGCTTTGGCGCGGCCTTGGCCTTGGCCTTGGGCTTTGGTGCGGCCTTGGGCTTTGGTGCGGCCTTTGGCGCGGCCTTGGCCATGGCCATGGGCCTCTCGGGCTCGCTGCCGCTGCCTTCTGCCTCGCTCTCGCTGCCCTCGTTGTCGCTGTCCTCGCCGAGCTCTTCGCGCGGCGCCCTGCTGACGGGAGAGCCCATCGTGGCGATGTAGCGCTGCAGGAAGTGGAAGTCGTAGCCGCCCCCGTTGTGAAAGACCACTGGGATGGTCTTGGGCGTCTGGGCCGCGATGTTGCAGGAGTGGCACAGCGCCCCGTGATACTGCCCGGTGCCGTGGCAGTGGTGGAGCTTCTTCTCGGCGGTCTCGAAGGACGCGAGGCACTCCCTGCAGTGAGTGGCGGCCCTGTGCTCCAGCTCCTCCCGCCGGGTCATGCTGACGGGCCGGGTTCGGCGTCTCCAGGTGAGGTAGTGGTCGGCCAGCTTGAGAAGGTCGTCCAGCATGGCGCGGACTGCGTGGTACTTGTCGCTGTCCCGCTCGTGGTGCGTGTGCCTCAGCCTCAGCTCCTCGGGTGGCACGTAGCCGCAGCGCCCGACGGCGACGTAGCAGGAAGAAGCCGCGACGGTCTGGCGCGCCGGCTGCTGCTGCGCTATGTGGTCCGTCGGGGCGGGCGTGCTGTAGACCTCGAGGTCCGCGTAGCACGTCAGGGGCGCGAGCTCTGCGGAGGCCTTGCCCCGGTAGCGCAGCAGGCTCTTCTTGGGCCCGGGCAGCGGCACTTTCGGGCCATGCACCTCGGGCACTTGTACTCCCTGCAGTCGCCGGTGTTGGTGGGCGTTGCTCCCAGGGTCAGCCCCCGCCTGCTGGCCAGCGCCTGGAAGTTGTGGATCAGGCTGTAGTGGCCGCTGTGCAGGAGAAGCAGCACGGTGTGCCGGACGACGCCCGTGCCGCTCGGGGCGCGCTGCTGGAGGACGTGGTAGTACTCCAGCCCGTCCGCCCACAGGGTTCGCTGCCACACGAAGACGAAGACCTCCACCCGCCCCGCGTTGCGGAGCTCGAAGGCGTCGATGTCGTCGAAGCCCACGGGGCGGTCCGTCGGAAGGCCAGAGAAGTCCACCCCCGCGTCGGCCAGAGCGGGCTGCCATCCCGCGGGGCGGCGTCCGCGGCGGCTCATCTCGGGGTAGAAGAAGGAGCCCGAGCTGCTCGTGGCCCTTGACCGCTGGAGCTTGTCGAGCCCTTCGACTCCGAGGCAGTGGGCGAGGACGCACCACATGAAGCAGCGGTGGTCCTCGTTCCGAGGGTTCCAGATGGCCTGCTTCTTGGCCAGGGTCTCGGGCAGCTCCTTCCAGCAGCCTCCCGCCTCGTTGGGCGGCGGGGGCGCGGGCATGTCGGCCAGCTGCTGCGAGGGCGCGGTCAGCAGATACGCCGCAGTGATGCCCACGACGGTCCAGTCGGACTCGGGGAAGCGGGAGCGCTCGAGCGCCACCTCGAACTTCGTCCTGATGGCCGCCATCATGGTTCCGGCGCGGGCCGACGGAGACGCGGGCCTCACGATCCACGGCGCCAGCCTGAGGAAGTAGTGCGTGAGCTCCACCCTGTCCTCGTCCTCATCCTCGTCGTTTACGGCCGGGCGCGTCAGCAGGATCTGGAAGCTGACCTTCGCGAGGAAGGGCAGCCGAATCGCCAGCAGGTCTTGGAGCCGGTCCACCAGCAGCCGCATGGCGTCGATGGTGAAGACCTGCTGCCCCGGAAGAGGGCGCAGCCGCAGCTCGCGGGTCCAAGCGGCCCCGCGCGGGCGCAGCTCTGTCACAGCGGCCTCGGCGCTGGGAGCGCGCGGCTCCTCCAGAGGCACCGCCCGGACGGCGGCGAGGCCCAGGCGGCCCCAGATGAGATCAGACAGCTCGGAGGTCATGGCGCGAATTGGTTTGAGCCGAATAACTTGCTTTCTATAGAAAAATAATAAAATATTCAGTCGGTCGGACGGGTGCTTCTTTTTTTCTGTAGCGTTCTGTCCTGGCTTCTGTTCTATCCCGGATCACTCACAGCGAGTCGGTGGCGCTGCCCTGCAGGTTCAGCGCAGCGAGGAGCTCTCTGGAGGCCTCGTCCTGCTCCTTGCGCGCCTTCTCAAGCCGCTCCAAGGCGGCGAGGGTTGCGCTCTTGGCAGCCAGCGAGACCGGCAGCCGCTCAGCGATCTTCTTGCTGACGAGATGCTCCTCCACCTCGAGGAGCTCCCTCTCGATCTGGGCCAGCGTCGCGACATCGCGCGTGCGGATGCGGCGCTGCCTCAGGGCCTCGCGCTTCTCGCGGAGCGCTTCCATCGAGCTCTCCTCCTGGCGCTCCTCGGCCATGGCGGGTGTGCGGGCCGCGCGCTGGTTCAAGCGCTTGCGGAGCTTAAGCTGCAGGTCTTGCGCCCGCTTCAGCATCTCCCTCCAGTTCTGGATGTCGACCTCCTCCGCCGGGAACCTGCCAGCGAGCCCATCTGCAATCAGCCGCTCCAGCACGGGCGCTCCCCGAGGCGGCTCACCTCCTCCCGAGAGGCTCCCCGCTTCAGCGCCTCGGCATCAACGGCGGCCTTCAGCACAGGCCTCAGCTGCTCGCGGCGCTCCAGGACGTAGGTGGCCATTCTGAATTTTTCTACTGAGCGAAAAAAGGCTGCGGCATCGGAAGAAATCACAGCGGGCACTCTCGAGAAGGTGGCCCCACACGCAGATCTGTGACCTCAAGGCTCAACCCGCACATGCCGCTCATCAACCACAAGCTGCGAGCTCTCAGCCTAACGCGCGCGGCGCTGTGCCAGCTCGGCGGGGCGGTCCGCAAACGTGCCGCCGGCGTTCCAGAAGCGCGCGTGGGCCGGCAGCTTGGCTTTCAGCATCCAATCGCCGCCGCGCGATTGCCTCACAGAGGGCAGCAGCCGCTGGCGCACAGCCTCGGGCGTGAGCTTTGCGTCGAAGACGCGCTCGGATGCGGCCGCCAGCTGCTCGACCAGATCTGTCTCGGCCCGCTCCCAGAAGAGCCTCGCGCGCTCATCGGTTGCAAAGCTCACGCTGGGGCGCTGCCCCTCGGAGAAGGCCCTGGGCTCCCATGGGATTTCCAGCGAAGCTTCGCTCTGCCAAAACAGCGGCTCCAGGCACAAGAATTTGCCACCCTTAGCATTGGAGCGCACCTCGCCCAACTTCCACATGCTAGCCTGGCTCGTCATCCTTTTCTGTCCCCGATAAAAAAAGATTGGTCCGAGCATGCGAAACTGCTTGACCCGCGCCCTTGCCTGCGCGTGCTTTGTTGTGCTGGTTTATTAAACATGCCGAGACTGCTGGAGCTGTTTTGCGGCACAAAGTCGATTGGCAGAGCCTTCGAGGCGGCAGGGTGGGAGGTCGTTTCCCTGGACATCGTATCGAAATTTGAGCCCACGATCCTGTGCGACATCCGGAGCTGGGACTACGCGCTGTTTCCGCCGGGGCACTTTGACATGGTTTGGGCCAGCCCGGTCTGCACGGTGTACAGCCGAGCTCTGACGATGCGCCCTCGACGACTCGAGGAGGGCGACGCGCTGGTGCTCAGAGCCCTCGAGATCATGGAGAATTTCGACCCGCTCATGTGGGTCATAGAGAATCCGGCCACCGGGCTGCTGAAGACCCGCCCGTTCATGGAGCGCCTACCCTGGGTGGACGTCACCTACTGCATGTACGGGACTCCGTACAGGAAGCAGACCCAACTGTGGACCAACATGCGCTGGAGACCGAGCCGAGGGCTGTGCAGGAGCGGCAGTCGGTGCGACGCGTGGGAGGACGGGAGGCATCTGAGGGGCGCTCAAGGGGGGCCTCGACTCATGGGGGGTCAGCGTGAGTGGGTCAGGGGGCAGTCGCGCGAGCTGCTTTATAGCATTCCTACGGCGCTGTGCGAGGAGATTGCGAGCGCGGCCACGGCAGAGCTTGCGGATCGGCAGAGCATCCCGGACTGAAGCGAGGGGCATTTCTTAATGTCATTTTTTTTCCCTAGCAGGCATGCGCTCCGACGGCGGCCAATAAGCCGCCCCACGTGGCATACCGCCACTGCCCGAAGACTGCGCCTCCGCACTTTGGGCAGGGCTTGCAGCTGACGCTGCACCCATCTACCTCCCGCGTCACTCTCAGCAGGAGCGGGTTGCCCCACAGCTGCAGCTCCTCCAGAGTGCGCGCGGCATCTTCGATCAGCAGCCGCGCGGCGTGCAGGCAGCGCATCAGCGGCTCGCTGCAGGGCTTCTCAGCGCATTCCAGCACCTGCGCAGCCGCGGCCAGGGTCAGCTCCAGGAAATCGCCCTTGGTGTCGGCGTTGAGGTGCCCAAGCGAGGGCTCGGGAGCCAGCCAGTCGAACGTCTGCGCCCAAAGATCGTCTCCGGGATCTCTGGTCATCACGCGGCAACCGTCCTTCGTGAGGTAGGACTCCAAAGCGCCGTAGGGGCAAGGGTATCCGAAGTCAAGTCCGCTGACTCGGATGCCGCCCGTGTAGGACAGGCTCTTCCTGTCTCTGCGAGGGTGCAGCAGCAGCGTCGAGAACAAGCCGCTCAGATCCAGCAGCTCGGAGATGCGCTCCACCGCTTCCAGAGCATCCGGAAGGGCGGCAGGCTGCTTGGCCGCCCACTCCTCCATGGCAACCAGCAGGCCCTCGGTCAATGCGTGCTGCTGCATGGCGACAGGCTATGATCGATCCGCTCAAACACTTCGGTCCATGCACGATCCGCTCAAACGCTGAACTCTACGCGGGCATCAGCCAAAAATTGGTTGGCGCCTGTCTCCAGTTCCAAGGCCAAAAAACCCGAAAGATCCGTCTCTCAACAATGATCCGTCTCTCAACAATGAACCGTCTCTCAACAATGATCCGTCTCTCAACAATGATCCGTCTCGCAAGAATGATCCGTCTCTCCACTATGATCCGTCTCGGACCAGGATATTTTTTTTTTGATCCGTCTCTCAACAATGATCCGTCTCTCAACAATGATCCGTCTCTCAACAATGATCCGTCTCTCAACAATGATCCGTCTCGCAAGAATGATCCGTCTCTCCACTATGATCCGTCTCGGACCAGGATATTTTTTTTGATCCGTCTCTCAACAATGATCCGTCTCTCAACAATGAACCGTCTCTCAACAATGATCCGTCTCTCAACACTGATCCGTCTCTCAACTATGATCCGTCTCGGACCTGGGGACAGGTCTCCTAGGTAGTGGCGCTCTCGGGGCTGGGGTCGGGAAGATCGTTCTCGGACCTTGGGCATCTTAATTCATACTCTAAGGAGAGGCGATCACTGGGGCTGGGGGCTGGTAGATCGTCTCGGACCTTGGGCTTAATTCCTACTCTAAGGAGAGGCGCTCACCGGGCTGGGGGCTGGAAGATTCTGAATCCCCCCCCCCCCCCCCCCCCCCCACCCCCCCCCCACCCCCCCCCCCTCCCCCCGTCTCGGACCTGGGGACATAGGTCTTCCTATGGTAGTGGCGCTCTCCGGGCTGGGGTCGGGAGATCTCAGTCTCGGACCTTGGGCTTAATTCCTACCTCTAAGGAGAGCGCTCACCGGGCTGGGGGCTGGAAGATCCGGGTTCGGACCTTGGGTTTAATTCTTACTTTCATAAGAGAGGCGCTCACCGGGCTGGGGGCTGGAAGATCCGTCTCGGACCTTGGGCTTAATTCCTATACTCTAAGGAGAGGCGCTCACCGGGCTGGGGGCTGGAAGATCCGTCTCGGACCTTGGGCTTAATTCTTACTCTAAGGAGAGGCGCTCACCGGGCTGGGGTCGGGAAGATCCGTCTCGGACCTTGGGCTTAATTCCTACTCTAAGGAGAGGCGCTCTCGGGCCTGGGGGAATGGAAGATCCTCTCGGACCATTGGGCTTAATTTTACTCTAAGGAGAGGCGCTCACCGGGTTGGAGGCGATAAGATCCGTCTCGGACCTGGGAATTAAAGTCTTTTAAGGAGAGGCGCTCACCGGGCTGGAGGGCGTTAAGGGATTTCTTGCTCCCAGGAGAGGCGCTCACCAGGCTGGAGGCGATAAGATCCGTCTCGGGGATTTCTTGCTCCCAGGAGAGGCGCTCACCGGGTTGGAGGCGATAAGATCCGTCTCGGGGATTTCTTGCTCCCAGGAGAGGCGCTCACCGGGCTGGAGGCGATAAGATCCGTCTCGGGGATTTCTTGCTCCCAGGAAAGGCGCTCACCGGGCTGGAGGCGATAAGATCCGTCTCGGGGATTTCTTGCTCCCAGGAGAGGCGCTCACCGGGTTGGGGTCGGGAAGATCCGTCTCGGGCGGAATCGAGCCCGCGGCCTCCTAGCTTTGGAGCTGCAACGCCTCTTCCAATTGAGCTATGGATCCTTGCTACTCTTGGATTTATTCACAGGAGAGGCGCTCACCGGGTTGGAGGCGATAAGATCCGTCTCGGACCTGGGAATTAAAGTCTTTTAAGGAGAGGCGCTCACCGGGCTGGAGGCGGGAAGATCCGTCTCGGCAATTTCTTGCCCCCAGGAGAGGCGCTCACCGGGCTGGAGGCGGGAAGATCCGTCTCGGCAATTTCCTGCTCCCAGCAAATGGGAAGATCCGTCTCGGACCTTGGATTTAAAGTCTCCTAGGTAGAGGCGCTCACCGGGCTGGAGGCGGGAAGATCCGTCTCGGCAATTTCTTGCCCCCAGCAAATTGGAAGATCCGTCTCGGACCTTGGATTTAAAGTCTCCTAGGTAGTGGCGCTCACCGGGCTGGAGGATGGAAGATCCGTCTCGGCAATTTCTTGCTCCCAGCAAATTGGAAGATCCGTCTCGGACCTTGGATTTAAAGTCTCCTAGGTAGTGGCGCTCACCGGGCTGGAGGCTGGAAGATCCGTCTCGGCAATTTCTTGCCCCCAGGAGAGGCGCTCACCGGGCTGGAGGTGGGAAGTTCCGTCTCGGGGATCCTTCTCGGGTAGAGGGAGGAAAATGAATTCCCAAAAGGCACTCGCCTGTGAAAATGATCCGCGCCCGGGAGGAATCGAGCCTGCGGCCTCCAGGCTTCGGAGCTGCAGAGCCTCTACCAATTGAGCTATGGACCCTTACTAGTCAAGCACGGAGACTCCCGTGCCAGAGAGCGTCACCAGCTGATAGGCTATTCCGGATTATTAAGGCTTTCCGACGAGCCTGGAATAGTCCTTTTTACCATGTTTTTACTGGTTTTTTTGGGCGGTGTCACAAAATGATGAAGAGGGACACCGGGCCTTAGTCAAGCACGGAAACGCCCGTGCCGGAGAGCGTCACCAGCTGATAGGCTATCAGGTGGATGAACACGTCCGTCATCGTGCCGTCGAGCGCCTTGAAGGTGAACCGAGCCAGGTCGCCCGAGCGGGTGCTGACGCCACTGAGGGGCATCTTGGGCACTCGCTCCGTCGGGAAGCCCGCGATGAAGCTGTGGCGCAGGTAGCCAGCGCGGTCGATGTCGATGTTGCGCACCGTGTCACGTAGGTCCCCGCAAGGACCGAGAGGAAGTGGAAGTGCTCCGAGGCTCCCTTCATGGGGTTGTGCGGGTACTGCAGGCTGCCCAGCTGCATCTGCGACTCCAGGAGACTGTCTTCCTGCCTGGCCGCACCGATGGGGGCCACGTCCTGCCCCGGGTTGGCCAGCAGGTGGATCTTAGAGCCCGCGTCGTTGTCCCAAAAAGTCACGAACGCTCCCATGAGTTTCGTGAAGGCGCGCGCCACGGTGACGTTGTGCTCCGCCACGCCCGGAGGCACCGTGGACTGCTGCGTGTGCACCGTGGGGTAGCTGAACACCAGGGACCTGCCTGACAAAAGCACGCGGTTGAACGACTCCACGAGAGCTGAGTCCAGGACGACCTGGGAGGCCAGAACTCGGACGTTCTGGATCTCGAAGTCGGTGCTCAGCGTGGCTCCCGCCGGGTGCGCCCCGGCGTTCTCGGACCACAGCGCTGTCGTCGCGTCCGCGAACTCGATCTCTATCACCAGGTTCAGCTGCGGCGGCAGCATCTTCCCGC
The DNA here is from genome assembly GCA_963377175.1 of Effrenium voratum. Lineage (NCBI taxonomy): Eukaryota > Dinophyceae > Suessiales > Symbiodiniaceae > Effrenium > Effrenium voratum. The sequence continues at coordinate 26,652 of CAUJNA010000134.1, read as the reverse complement.
AGCGCAGGATGCCCACCATGGTGGGGCGCAGCAGCACGTCCGCGTAGCCGCTCTGGTGCACCGCGCGGGGCGACCGAGAGTTGTTCACCTCGTCGAAGCCCTCCACGGCCTTGTTCTGGTTGTACTCGCGGCCCTTCAGCAGGTCATGCACGGCCACGGTGCGACCGTAGTAGTTAATGTCATCGCAGCGCTGCCCGTTGGCGAAGACCTGGATCTTCTGGATGAAACAGGCGGGGTTCGGAGTGGCAGGCGCCAGCGGGTTGGTGGCGTCCGTGTTTCTGACTCTGAAGGCGATCTTGATCGACTCGGGGTCGATGAACGAGGTGCCGCTTGTCAGCGGAATGCGGCAGACACTCGAGGTGGCGGGGGAGAAGGAGCTCAGCGAGCTGGGGAAATACTGCACGTCGTGGCGTGCGGTCACGTAGTTGGTGTTGCTGGTTTTCAGCTTGTAGTCCAAGCTCTGCATCAACTCATCCTGTGCTCCGGCTGTGACTACCTCCATGCTTCTTTACATGTAGCGCAACACTCATTTTTGTTCGTACGGCGAAGGAGAGTCTAGGCCGCCTCGATGTCTCGGGCCAGCTGGTCGTAGCTCGGCGGAGGCAGGCGGCTCTGGCGCGACTGCCCCGAGCTGCGGGAGCTTGCCCGGGAGTTCGGCTGGGACTGAGGCAGAGTCACGGGGTTCAGGCCCCAGGAGAAGGGGCGGGGCGTGTGATTGGTCTGCGCCTGGACTCGGAAGCCAGACTGCGAGGAGGCGCGGCTGCTTGCGGGGCTGCCCGAAGTGCTGCTGCCGGTGCGCAGCATGAAGTGCTGGGGCTGCGTTCATGCCGTTGGCGGACCGGACGTCCTGCACGGCCGCGTCCTCGCTGCCCTGCTGAGGCCGGAAGAGCGTGTTCTCCAGCACCCAGCCCGTGCCGCGGGCCAGGCCGTAGGCTGCGCCGCCTGCGAGTCCCACAGCCAACCCTGCCGTCGCCGCTGCGCCAACTCCCGCCCATCGCTCCAGCAACCTCTCCCGCCGTGCGCCAAAGCAGCGGCCCCTTCTGCCAGGCCCCCAGGTACCCAAAGGCTCCGCCCACGCCCTCGGCGGCAACGGCTACCTCTCCCTCCTCTGCGGCCACAGCTGCCGTCTCCTCTATGGCCTGCGCTGCGCCGCGCTCCACCTCCTGCGCGCGCTGGCCGGAGGCGCTCTACGTCGTCGGGTCGGCCTATGATCTGCGGTGGTGGCTGCGGCTGCGGCCCTGGGCGGGGCAATACGTTTAGGCGGACGTACTCAGCTGCGTCCTGGGGGAGCTGGGAGCGGAAGGCCTGCACCGCCGCGAGCCCTGCTGCTCCTGCGCCCACCAGGTCCGCTGCTGCCTGCGCTCCGTCGGCCGCGCTGCGCAGACGGCCCGTGATGGAGGGCGGGCCCTGGCCGTTGTTCGTCAGCGCGTCTGCCTCTGGGTCTCCTGCCAGGTCGTCCTCGCCGAAGCGGTTTCCTCCGCCTTGGCGCATCCGGGCCAAGTCCTCGTCCGTGGCCTCGGCGGGAGTGCGGAAGCCTTCCTCTGGAATCGCCCTCAGCGGCGTGTGCTGCAGAGGCTGCGGGTTGGGGTCCTCGCTGGACTGGACGAAATCGTCCAAGTAGAAGTGGCTCGTGACGAACGTGGTGGCCTTGCGGTCCGGCTGGTCCAGGGGCAGCGGCTCGTTCCGCTCCAGGTAGCCCACAACCTGCTCGAAGCGCGGGCGCTGATTGAAGCCGTGGGACCGAAGCGTCTTCATCTCTTTATGGGTTACTGCGCGGCAACTTCGCCCGCTGCGCGTTCGACGCCCCTGCGCCTCCGTCAGCCGGCTCACATCGTCCAGGTGCCGCTGCCCCTCTTGGGCCAGCCTGCGCTCGCCAAGCCAGGCGTTGAAGGCCCTCGCCTCCTCCAGCTCTCGCTGGCGCTTCAGCAGCAGCGGCTGCAGGTCGTAGCTGGGGTACGTTTTGCGAAACCACCGGAGCATCTGCGGCTCGTTGCGAGGCTCGATGGACATCATCTTGCTCTTTACACCAGTACGCTAGCTCCCGCCGTCAGCCGGTCGTACGCCGACTGCCTCTCCAGCATGCGCATGGCGCGCTCGCTCGGCCGAGGCGCTTCTACAGGCTCGGGCCGTACCTCTCTGTGTACCTCGGGCTCGGGCTGTACCTCGGGCTCGGGCTGTACCTCGGGCTCTAACTGCGGCTCGGGCACGGGCGCTGCCTTGGGCGCAGCCTTGGGCTTGGGTGCTGCCTTGGGCTTGGGAGCTGGCGCGGCAACTGCCTTGGGTGCTGCCTTGGGCTTGGGAGCTGGCGCGGCAACTGCCTTGGGTGCTGCCTTGGGTGCTGCCTTGGGATGCTGCCTTGGGTGCGACTTGGGTGCTTGTCTTGGGCGCTGCCTTGGCCACGGGTTTGCTGCCTTGGCCACGGGCGCTGCCTTGGCCACGGGTGCTGCCTTGGCCACGGGTGCTGCCTTGGGTGCAGCCTTGGGTGCCGTCTTGGGCTTTGTGGGAAATCTCACCCTCTTGGGACGGAAGGGGGAGTCCGCCTCATACGCCGGCTCCGTGGGCAGGTCGTCGATCATTTTTTTTCTCTTCGCCAGGTCGTCGATCATTTTTTTGCTCTTCGGCAGGGGCAGCTCGGGCGGCTTCGGCTTGTTTTTACTACCCGGAGGTCTGCCTCTAGGCCTTGGCGCCGGTTGCGCTTGCTTCATCGGTTTTTTAATAGAATATATTTTTTTAAAGACCTTCGGGGAATTAGACGTGATCCAAAAACAGCACGAAGGACAAGGACGAGCCCCGCAGTCGGACGACTTGGCCTTCCAGGTCTGTCAGCCGGAAGCGCAGGTGTCTCTGGGTGATGGGGCCCCTAACGGCCATGAAGTGCCCGTCGTCGGAGCCGGTCTCCACTATGGTGCCCACGCCGCTCTTCAGCGTTCTCTTGGACAGGATGTCGTCCCCCAGATTGCCCAGCACGCGGCTGGCGTTGGCCAGCTGGGGGCAGCGCAGGTAGACCTCGTTGTAGCAATTCATGCGCACGAACTCGAAGACCTGCTGCCCGCCGGAGACGAAGCTGGGGCCCAGCATGTGATCGATGCTGAAGGGCTTGGATGGCGAGGCGGCCGGCGAGGTGGGGTAGTCCACAGCGTTAGGGAACTGCTGCTGCAGCTCCAGATCGTTCAGAATGAGGCGGTTGCCGTCGTAGGATACGCTGAGGCTGTTCGTGGTCTCGCTGTAGGTAGCAGTAGCGAAGTTGGAGCTGATCCAGGCGGCCAGCCGGGAGCCCGTGTAGGCGCCCTCGGGCAGCAGCGCCCAATTCAGCGTGCCGAGCGCGGCGTCCACCCAGTAGAGGTAGCGACCGCGATCAGTCGAGAGGAAGCTGTCCGCGATTCTGATCTTATAGACGGCCAGCCTGGCGTCGCTCTGCAGGTGCAGGGACTCTCCCAGGTCTACCTCGAAGTCGCTGTCTGAGCCGGCTAATCTCTTGCGGCTGTCCACGTAGATCGTCGTCGTTCTTTTCTTTAGGAAGCCACCCGTTCTGCGAACGACGGGCGGCTGGACTGCTGCGACGGAGGTGCAGCAGGAGATATTCTCGCACCGTGCGCTGATCAGTGTGGAGCTAGCGAACAGCTTCTGGCCCAGGAAGCTGAGCGCCGCTCCCATCGGCTTCTCTTTCCAGAGCGAAGCGCTCTTCGAAGCGCAAGTAGAACATCTCATTCTTTGGCTTGAGGTAGTAGACGAAGAGGAAGCTGTAGGGCTCTCGGGTCGCCTGCTCGTAGATCCTGTGCAGCTTGTCCTTCGGCAGCAGGGCGCTGAGCTCTTCGATGACGGCCTCCAGCTCGTGCTGGTTGCGCAGCCTCCAGCAGCAGAGGAATTGCTGATTGACCCGCACGGCTGCGCTGATTAGTCTCAGCTTCTGTGAGCTCACCCAGGTGCTGATTTGGAGGTGCCGACCCCTGATAAAGAGCGTGTCCAGGGCGCCGTGGGCCTTGTGCAGCTGTGGGCTATCTGCGAAGTCGTCGCAGATTATCAGCACCTGATACAGCTTCTTCATCTCCAACTTCTTGGATGTCTCGGTGATCTTGCGCTGCCTCTGGATGATGTCCCGCAGCGCTGCCTCGTCCCACTCGTCGTAGTAGGCCCTCTCCCGTTCGGTATTCACCCCCAGGTCCTCCTCTATGTACTTCTTGACGGGGATCCAGCCGTCGTCGATATTGATGGACGGACTGAAGATATAGATTTTCTCGAAGACTCCGCGGTATTGCTCCAGAATCATGCTGATCAGCGCCACGGTTTTGCCGGACTTGCTGGGGCCGAGGAAGATGCCCGTACATGGTACCAGGGGCACCACGGGGTCCGAGGGCTGTTTGCTGCTGTACTCTGCCGTAGGAAACAGCTTGATCTTCCCCATCTCCTTTGCCTTACTTCCCAAATTCGACGCGGGGAAGCCGGGCAGTGAGACCGGGATGAATCTAAAGGCTGGCATGCGGCTGAAGTATGGGAAGCAAATCGTGGTTGGCCCCACACGTGGACCGGCTGCTGGGGGACGTCGCTGTGCTTCACTCTCCCTTCTTCGGCTCTGGAAAGCTGGAGTACTACCTCGCAACCCGGCGTCCGGCCCTGGAGGTGCGTGGTGTCGACGCCTTCGAGCCCGTCGCAAACCTGCACCGCTGTTACTTGAGACGAGAGCCGGTCTTCCTGCGCTCCTTGCTGCGCCTGGCGGGGCGCAAGATAGACAGGCGCTTCTACTTCAGTCGCCTCCTGCCGGGCACTCAGAGAGGCCGCGCCGGGCGCCGGGCCGCCTGCTCATACGTCCTGCTGCGCAACAGCTTCTCGGGAAAGTGGGGCTCCTTCGCACAGCAGCGGCCACTGGCGCTGAGCAGCGTGCGGCGTCTGCAGCGGCCGCCCACAAACGTGACCGTGCGATGCCAGGACGCCAGCCAAGCGCCGCGGCATTGTATCTACGCCGATCCTCCCTACATCTTCCCAGGCCGCAGCATGAACTACTATGGCACGAGGAGGCGGGGGCATGACCTGGCCTTCCACTCGGAGCTCCGAGACGCGCTCTTCGCAAGCGGCCTGCCCTTCCTGGTGAGCATCAACGATGTGCCTGAGGCCTGGGAGCTCTACAGCAGGGCCGGCTCCATCACAAGGCTGTGCTCGGGCAAGAACAGCTCCAAGCCAGAGCTGCTGGTGCTGCATCAGGGCAATCCTGCTGTGGCGACAGGATTGAATGGAGCAATCCTGTTGCCAGCGCAGGATTGAGGCAGCAATCCTGTTGCCAGCGCAGGATTGAGGCAGCAATCCTGTGCCCAACGCAGGATTGCCAGGCCCGCACCAGGCCCGCACGTTGGCGTGGAATTTGTTTCGGGGCATGTGTGTTTTTTTTTCCGACACACCTTAGACTTTGCTGAAGGAGCTCAAACGGTGAGCTTCTTTAAATTCGCTGTAGAGAGGCATGAGGCGATGAATTGGAAGTGGAGGATAAAATCACCCACTGGGCATGAGGCGATGAATTGGCCGAAGTGGCGCAGTGTCCTATAAGATCGGACTCTGGGCATGAGGCGATGAATTGGAGGTGTGGTATAAAATTGAGGGAAAATAACCTCCAATTAGAATTCCCGTGCTACCACACGAACTCGCTTTTCCATTGCGCACTTTTCGGCCCCAAAGAGAGTCGACTCGCACGCGAAGTCTGGGCATGAGGTGGGGGTAAAAAACCTCCACTTAAAATTCCCGTGCTACCACACGAACTCGCTTTTCCAAGCCTTTTGCGCACTTTTCGGCCCCAAAGAGAGAGCGGTGACGAAGCGGTGACATCGTCGATGACCGTGTTTTTGGGCCAAAAAGCGCCGTTTTGGACTGGTAGCGAGAGCCCATGGTGAGATGGCTTAGGCGTTGCTTTGCTCTCCGTAGCGACGTTTCGGAGGCTCGATTCCTCCCGGGGCCTCGGCGGGCTGACGTGTTAGAGACCGGTGACATCGGCGGTGACGAGCTCGGCGGGCTGACGCGTTACGTGGAAAAACCTCGGCGGGCTGACGTGTTACTCGGAAGCACCTCGGCGGGCTGCCGCGTCAGACGCTGGCTGGCTCTGGGCTGTGCCTCGGCGGGCTGACGTGTTAGAGACCGGTGACTTCGGCGGTGACAAGCTCGGCGGGCTGGAATTCGCAGGTTTTTCGGGGCAGAATACGGATTTCGGAGCATGGCGAACACCTGGAACCGGTTTTCGGAGGAAAACGAGCGAATTTGGAGGCCCGGGCAGCACTTTTGACGCCGGACACGAAAAAACGCACTTTTCGGAGTTCGCCGTTTTCTGCGCTTTTTGCACCCAAAACGGAGTGGTGACATTGACCGGTGACATCGGAAAAACGTTCAGCGGGTTGAAGAATTTGGCTGTTTTGCAGGGTTTGGGGACCAAAAAACCAAAATTAATAGGATACTATAAGCAGATGTTCCTTACTACTGTAGTCGCCCCAAATGCGGCTCGACCGCGAAGACAGCTCGTTAACGCACCTCTTCTCATATTCCTCCCAGGCCCAGGCCTCGGAATCCCTTTCCATTGCAAGGCAGGCGTTCTGCCTGGGTCCTTGGTCCTCGTCGAAGCTGCTGGGCTCCCAGAGGACGTGAGTCCACGCGGACTGCCAGACGATGGCGCCCTTGGGGCTCGTGTGCACCTCGCCCAGGGCGACGCTAGTGGCGATGGTAGTCATCTTGACTCTTGCTTGCCAGTCCTTTTTCTATAGGGCGGACAACAAAATGGTTCGACCAAAGCGACGGCCCTCGGCTCACGCGGCTCGAGGGCCGCCATTTCCGGAAAAAACACCTTTTTGTTTGTTCTTCCGTAAATTCCGTTTTGCGTGGTTTTTGAGCGTGATTTTGCATGACAGGTGCCGGTGTTGTGTTTTTCTCACGATTTTCACGTTGTCGGTCGTGTTTGGAAAGAGCTTCCCCAAGCACGTGAGCCTTGTGAAGGCGAGATTCGGGGACGTTCTGGGGTCCGGGCGGCAGGGAACCGCTCGCGGGTGCAAAGGCGTGGTTCCAGACTCACAGTTTTTCTTGACCTCACGTGCCCTGTGCCCAGACTTCGACGTGCAGATCTTCTCGCAGCGCCGCGCTTTGGAGTTGCCTTTTTGTCACTTTTTGTTGGCCGCTTGCAGGTGGATCCAATTCGTGCTACTGGGGACTTTTTGGCTGGGCACCTGTGCGGATTGGTGTCAACTCGGCCTTTGAGCAGTGTTTCAGGTTTGGTCCTGGATTTTGAAGGTCGTTTTCGCGCTTCCCCGTGCCAGGCTTTGTTTTGACATCGAGGCATACTGCCCGGGCCTTCGCTGCTTCCGTTGTCATGGCCATCAATGCCAACTGATCTTTGAGGTTTGGGTCCCAACTCGCCAATCTGTCAGGCCCCCTGATCTTTGGCCTAGCGAGGCCCGGACACCCCCCCCGTCCCGTGCCAGGATTTGCGCGACTCGCGTTGCTTTTTTGTGTGCTTTTCCCAACCCCGTCAAGCCGCGCCGTCAGGCCCGTGTATCTTTGGAAATCGTGACCTCGTTGAGCCAGGCCCGCATTTTGTATTGTCTCTCCAACCTGGTGAACCCTTGACCTTGAGAGCGATTGCCCCAACCCCGTCAAGTCGTACTGTCAGGTTTTTTGTAAGTCAGGCAGCGTGGTTTCCTCAAAATCGCATTTTTTTTCCTGGCGCTCAGGCACTCCGAACTTTTGAGCTTGCGCCTCGAGCTCCACGTTCCGCCCGGGCCCTCGCCGCGTTCCATTGTCATGGCCAAGAGGTCCCGTGCAGGTTATTGTCATTTGATCTTTGTCACCAATCTGTCAGCCTCCTTGATCTTTGACCCAGTGAGGCCCTGACGGTCCGTCCCGAGGGTCCCTGGGGTCCCTAGGGTCCCTGGGGTCCCTGGGGTCCCTGGGTCCCTGGGCACGCGGGCGTCCGCTGCAGGTGCCATGAAACAACGTCCTTCCATCAAGACGTCGCGCCAGGGTCCCAAAGTGCATCCATCCTTGTCAACACACGGCGTTTTCAGGGATTTTAGCGACCCCAGAAACCTTACGGACCCTAGGGACCTCAGGGACCCTAAGGGACCTTAGGGGCCCCAGGGACCTTAGGGACCCCAGCAACCCTGGGTCTTGGGAAGTCATCTCTCAAGCTTCGGTTGGTTGCAGCTTGCCACGCAAGGAGACACAAAGACGCGCGGAAGGGCAAAGCTTCTGTTGTTTTTCCATTCGAGCAACTTTCCATACATCTATTTATCTTCGTGTACTCATATCTATTTATTTTCATACATTTGTATATTCATATCTCTACGTATTTGTATCTCTTTATGAATTTAATACATTTATATCTTTGTATTTCTACAAATTCATATCTTTATATCTTTGTATCTTTATACCTTTCTCTTTATATCTTTATATCTTTATGTCTTTGTGCCTTTATGTTGGTATGTCTCTACATGATGTTTTCTACATCCGTGTTTGTAGTTGGGAGATGATGTTGTGGTTTTGTGGCCCATTTGCAATGTGTGTGTGTGTCTTGGCTTCGGCATTTTGTGTTTTTGCATGACCCTATGATGCTGGAGAATGCCCAGGCTGAGTGGTGCCCGGCGTGAAGTTCTTGCCAAGATCCCTTCAAGCCCCAAAATCCTTGGGGCCACCAAGGATCTCTTGAAGTCCCTGGGTCGCTGGGTCCCTGAAGTCCTCGGAGTCCCTAGGGTCCCTAGGGTAGGGTTTGCAGGGTTGCTAGGGTCCCTAAGGTCTCTAAGGTCCCTAAATTCCCTAAGGTCCCTAAGGTCCCCAAGGTCCCTGAACCCGCCGTGCGTTGACAGGGACGAGCGCACTCTGGGGCCTTGGCGAGGCGTCTGATGCACATGTGTGCAGGGACCCCAGGGACTCTAGGGACCCTAGGGACCTTAGGAGGGACCCAGGGACCCCAGAGGCCCCAGTGATTGCAGGGACCAGGGACCCCAGAAACCCCCGCCCTTCAGCCCCTGGCGGCCCGGTGCCGATTTCGGCTGCTTGTTTTGCAGGCAGGCCAGTTTGGTATCTCGCTTGGACTTTGATGCAGCGGCAGGATGTGGGTGAGCCAGTCTGACGGATGGACGCTGCGAAGCCTTGCAAGGCTTGGCCCGACCGACCTTCAGGCCGCGAGTGAAAAGGAGGAGGAGCATCCAAACCCGTGCGTTGGTGTTGCCAAAGAAGCCAGTCAATCTTGTGTTTGCTCTGGAAACTTGGCTCGAGGGTACTCATCAACACTGACACAACAACAGCTCGCAAGGTTGCCCGATGGGTCTAGCGCCAGTGCTTGAGGAATCGCAGGCCGCTCAAGCGCTTTTCGAATAGCCATGGCGATGATGCGGACCAGGACCAAAAGCCGAGGCTGGCAAGCTTGTGACGCTACCGTGCCCGCGGTAGGCAGCGGCCAGGTATGTGCCTCTGCCTTCTCGGGATTGCATTGGCGCTGCTCGTGCAGCCGAGCACGGCCTGGGTCTTGGGACACATTTTTTTCGAAGGTTTTCGGGTTTCAGGAGTCCCTTGTCGCCGCCGCCCAGGACTTTGCTCGAGGAGTTCCTGGGCTGAAGGAGCATGAAGTCCCTCCTTTGGATGTTCTTGTTTCGTGCTGAGTGCCAGGACAGCATATTGGCCCAGTTCTCAGAGTTGCCCGCAGGCGCAAGCAGATTGCACTTTGGCTCTTTCAGGCAAAACGGCACCCGTTGCATGCCGGAGTCGCTCGGCGCGCCGGGGCTGCGCAAGAGGACTCCTCCGACCCGAAGCCTGTTCGCATCTTTTGCCGGTTGCCGCCAGGACAACAGTGGCCAGGCCTGGGGGACACGTGCATCGGGCTTGAACGTTGGGCTTGTTGGTTGTCAGGACCGGCTCGATCTCGAGGAGGCGGCGGGCCTTCAGAGAAAGCGACGTCCCAGCCTTGTCTCGCTCAGGTGGTCGCAGAAGCCAAACGGGTTGTGGACAACGGCACGCTGAAAGACATGCAAGTGGTCATGCGCCGCTTTAGCAGCACGTCAATACGTTCGTTGTGGATTTGCAGGCGCGGTTGAGCTCAGGAAGAGTGCAGCTGGTAGATCCAGCAGGGAAGTGGAAGGTTTGGGTTAATGAGCCCGAATTGGAGAAGCAGCTACGGAAGTTTGTGGCAGAGGCAGCAGTGTTTGCTTCCTTTACCAACAGGTCAGATTCAGAAGCGCTTTCGTGACATTTTCAAAATGCACGTTTGTTGTGGGTGCTTTTCAGGCCAAAGCAGCCAAAACGGCATTGGAGGAGGCCGTCCGTTCGAGCGCGTTCGAGCGCTCGGCGTGGGAGTCGGCCTGGGCAGGACCTGCTCCTGGCGCGACAGCAGCGGAAGACGGGCCAGCGGCAGGTTGAGAGCGCCCAGCGGCAGGTTGAAAGCGCTCAGCGGCAGGTTGAGAGCGCCCAGCGGCAGGTTGAGAGCGCCCAGCGGCAGGTTGAGAGCGCCCAGCGGCAGGTTGAGAGCGCCCAGGAGCAGGAAGCGATGGCGGTGAGGCGTCTCGCTCGAGCTGCCACCGTCTTGGAGACGGCGGAGGACTCGGGCAATGCGACAAAGGTGCAGGAGGCCAAGGAGGAGGTGGAGAAGGCGGAGAGGAAGGTGGAGAGGGCGGAGAGGAAGGTGGAGAGGGCGAAGAAGGAGGTCCAGGAGGCGAAGAAGGAGGTGGAGAAGGCGAAGAAGGAGGTCAAGGAGGCGAAGGCAAGCGGCCGGACGAAGGAGTCCGAGGCGGGCGGAGTCGGTCGCTTCCGCCGGCCGGCTGCGTTCTGAGCCGTTGGTCGTTGTGTGTGGTTTTGAAAATTCCCCCCGCGGCCCGCACATGGTTTTGGTGGGGCTGCCCTGATCGCATCCAGAGAACCAGGAAATCCCAAGATAGCATTTTTGCAGATTGCGGCGGTTCGTGTCGTTGGCAGGCTCGGTAGGGACCCCCCATGAACGGATGGTTGCCTTTCCTTGTTGGAGGTCGGGGTTTAAAGCTGGTCGACATTGATTGAGACGTGCCGTTGATCGTTGTGAGTGATTTTGTGCTTGCCCCCAGCCTGCTTTTGAAAGAGCAAGACCTGCCCGTCTGCCGGGGAGAGGGAGGGCAAACTCTGATGTCTTTGCACCCATTGGGGCCCTTGCTGCTGCAGGCACAAGTGCATTCTATGAATGTTCTCTTTGATGCAGTGAGCTCAACCATTCCCGGCTTTGCATCCACTCGCAGTGTTCTTGCTCGATGTTTTGCCCGTTTTGCTGCCATTCCATCCCCTTCTGTTGTTCAATTTTCTCCGTACCTGTTCATATCTGCCTGATTTGGCGTGAGTGGTTAGTGGAGCGCAAAACTATCAAACAGTCGAGGGGGAACCCGCAAATATTGAAGAGCCTGCTGTTCCAGTCGCCTGCCTTTTGAAGAGCAAGACCTACCCTTCTGCCATGGTCGTTGCTGCTGCAGACACAATGCAATCCGAAGGTTAATTTTGTTCCGACAGCACGAGCATGGAGGAGATTGCTAAAGTGTGCACAATGTATTTCTGCTGCCGGGTGACGTTGAGACGTGCCGTTTGACGTTTTGTGTGGTTTTGATTTCCCCCGCGGAAATGCTTTCAGTGGGGCTGCCCTGATCACATCCACAGAACCTCAACATATTTGACGCCACTCTCCCCCCTCATCAACCTTGTCGGGGTTCCTGGGAACTCAGTGGTTTTGCTCAGCGTGGAGCCCCACAAAAGGATTGTTGAGCTGAACCACGCATCTCCCGCTTTGCTTTCATGGGCAGTGTTCCTGCTGGAAATTTGGTTTTGTTTCGGTTTTGGTACCCTTGTGTTCCTTGCTTTCCTAGTGCTCGGCTTTCGCACTAAGTACGGTCCACCTTTTTTACTTTTTGGGGTCATGCTCTCCTCTCAGCAACGGTCCCCTCGTCGTTAAGCTTCAGTGTTTTGGCTTGCAGAGGGCTCTTGGCTGCTTTAGGTTCATGCAAATCTGGTTGCTCTTTGTGTTTGGCTGATGCTTCAGAACGGGGTGTCAGTCCTAGGTTCGAGGTGGGGAGGTCAGCCTGTTTTGCGCTCGCTTTGCGCTCGCTCTCCAGGTTGCGGTTGCTTTTGTTTGAGGCTCGACTTTAAGGTTACTGTGGGGGGGTCAAGCGAGTCAACCCTGAGTTCTTAGTGCTTGCCTTCAGCGCGCGGACCTTGAGAGCAGTGGGGTTCTGGAAGGGCTTCTGCGTGGGCATGTTGCCTTCGGTTTGTAGCACTCCTGCTTGTCCGGGGCTCTTGGTCGTCGTGCGTTTTCATGCGGTCCACCGTTGTTGCTTTTTGGCGTGATGCTTTCCTCTCAGCAAGGATCCCCTCGTCGTTAGGGTGTCTGCACTGTGTTGGCTTGCAGCAGTTCGGGGAGTGGGAGAGGCTTTCGGAGCGACGGCTCTTGGCGGTTCACAAAATCTGGTTGCACCCGTTCGTTTTGTCGAGTGGGAGGCACCTTTGCGGCTCAGGCAAAGGTTTCCTGCAAATCTGTTGCACCCGAATGCGGAGGGGTATCCTGTTTTCTCAACCCTGCGTTCATTCAGTCAAACTGGAGGTGAGAGAGGATGCGTTGCTCTCAGGCTACGGTTGTTTGTGCGCGGGAGGCTGTGGTTATGCATCTGTGTTTGTGTGCTTGGCCACCCTGCTGTCGCGATATCCTCGGTGGCTTTCTTGGTTTGTCGGGGTTGGGCTGTCGGCACAACCTTCGAGGTCAGACTGTGCGGGCTGTTGTTTAGCTTCAGCTTTGCAGCTGAGCTGCAATCTGGGAATGGATACCAGGCAGACTGGTTGTCGGGATTGGCTTTGGGAGCGGGTCAGGCAACCAAGACAAGTTCATTGTTTTGGGGTGCAGGGCTTAGGCCGTCGGGAGGCGTCTCCAGCTTTGTTGTGCGCAGGCGTCCGCCTCGAGTAGCCTCAAGTGGGTCGTGGACGCCAAGGACACGGCATTTGCCAACGAGCTGCGCATGGCTCAGCCGCTGACGGCTCTGGACTGCGCTGATGAGAATTTCACCGACGTAGAGTCCGCAGAAGATGCCGGTATCGAGATCTTCCCGTTGAACGCCAGCTTGGATCCGAAAGAAGCCAAGCCATGGCTCTTCGTTCGAAAGCAGCAACGAGAGGTCTGGCAGGCGGCCTTCAATGCGTCGCAGGATGTGGTGGTGACCGGCTCGCCCGGCATCGGCAAATCCTTCTCCATGTCCTTCTTGTTCCGCGACCTCATGAAAGCAAAGAAGACCTTTGTCTTCGAAGCACGCAGGTGGAACATGGTGTACTTGTTCAAGCCGCGCACCGACGGCACCTACGAGGTCGGCAGCATGCAACTGGAAGACTGGAAACCGGCAGCGTGTGACGAGCTGAGAGTCCCTGCGAACTACTATGTCATCGACCCCGGCGAGGCTGAAAAGGGAGGCGTCTGCTTCGTAGCGGCCAAGACTGTCATTTGCCCGTCACCGGATCCGCAGCACCTTGGAGAGTTCAAGAAGCTCCCCAAATGCAAACTGTACATGGCAGCTTGCTCCTTGCAGGAGGCCCAGTGCATAGTCAAGTACCTCCGCCCCAACTTCGACCAGAACCAGGTGGAAGAGCTCTACAGGCGATTTGGTGGTATTCTTCGACACCTGATTGGCGACCCTAAGGAGGTGGAGATGGCTCGCAATGCAACCCTGTCGAACCAGAACTTGGTCAGGCAAGTTTGGACATCGGGCATCATTGATCAGGGACGTGATTTGAAGCCTGCGCACTGGCTCTTCCAGATAGTGCCGGAAAACGGTTGCACCAGCAGCAGGGTTGAGTTTGTTAGCGAAGAGGCACTCGACCTCACCATTCACGAGTATGAGGCGGAGCTGGCTGACCTTTTGACATCGTTTGATCCGCTTGCAAAGCCCGTCCTCGGAGTTCTCTACGAACGCTTCGCCCACCAAGTGCTCTGCCGGGGGACGTTGCTGCTGACGCGGCTGGCCAACGTCACCGTTCCCATGTTCGAGATGCAGCTTCCACCACTCGATGAAGAGGTGGTGGACGGCAGCATCGCCGATCTTTTCACAGCTGCCACCACTGGGCAGCTACGATACATGCGGCCCAGAGATGTGGGCCTGCCGGTCATTGATTCATGCCTGGCTCCTGTTGAGGACCCGAACAGCATGTGTTCTGTCAAAGTGCCTGCGCTGGTGTGCAGTGCTTGCGTTTTGTGCCCCTGGTTTTTCCCATACCCCTAAGGACGGCGTGATGACATGCTTCCAGATCACCGTCAGCGCAAAACACTCCCTGGATCTTGTCGCCTTGGAGAATGCTGCACGGGGTCTTGACATCGCCAAGATTGTTATTTACTGGGTCGTTCCCAGAGACAGCTTTCGAGAGTTCAACCGCAAGCAGACGTTCGGGCCTCAACTTGTATTCGAGCAGCGCGTCCTTTCGCTCGCTGCTCCCCGCAATCCCTTTACCGAGCAGGAGATGCAAGAACGGTTGCAGAAGGCTGAGCTCTCTAAGCTTACCACAGGAGACGAGCAGCTCCTCAAGCAAGAGATTGATGACCTGAAGCTCCGGTACTTGGTTATGAAATCTTTCGAAGAACAAGATGTCAAGGACATAATGAATAAGGTGTTAAAAGAAGGGAAAAGAGCGAAAAACCAGGATCCCGTGGCTCTGCGCGCAGCACGAGCTTGGGATAAGATTGTTGCCTGTATGGCTTGGACAAAAAAGAGAGGCGAGTGCAAGGGCACAGTTGGCCGGTGGATTTGCTTTCCACTGCTTTAGAACAGCGCGAATCATGATTTCATGTCGCATATCTTTATCTTGACATTCAGCGCACTCAGGCTCTCGACACATGGAGTTTTTGCATAGAGTTTGCTGCAAGCTGGACCATCACACTGACACGACAATGCAGCACTCATCGTCAGAATATCGCTCTTTCGGTTCAAGTCTGCAGCACACATCTGCGTGTTGGAGTTCCGGTTCGAGTCGGCGCGCATCGGTGAAATTTCGGCTAGTCTTTTGGAATCTTTCTGGAATCTTTCGACTCTATGTGTTGAGTCTTTGTAGAGTATCTGTGCAAAACGCAGTCTTTTTGAAGTCTTTGTATTTCTCGAGTCTAGCACTCATCATTTGACGGCTGTGGCGCTTTCCGAGTCGAATCTTATGAGGACGACCCGCCCAAAGCCGTAGTGGAAGTCTAACCTTCAAAACTCCACCCCGCCAGGCCGCACTATGGCCCAAAAGATTTTGCGAGCTTTTTTCGCGCACTTTTGGGCCTTCTAGAAGCCAGCGCTGGGGCTGCAGGGCCGCGTTTGGGAAAGGGTTGGAGCCGGGGCGGGGCGGAAGGACTTACCCCGGGAACGAAACAGCCGGGGGGCACGCTGCAACGGGGGTAGTTTGGAAAGCCAAATATAAGACAGAGGGGGGGGGCTCCACCCTCCCTCAACCCCCCCCGCAGGGAAGGCTGCGCTCCCCCTCAACCTCTCCGCTTTTTTTATAAGCCGAACACGTACGCGGTCAAATTCGAAATTGATTCTTCTGGCTTATACTACTGCCAAAAATGAGGATGCTCTTCACTGCGCTACTACTCCCTCTTTGACTTAACTGATCTTCCATTTGCTTAAACAGGTTCATGGAGGTGTGAAAGTTACCAAAAAAAACTAATCTTTTCTCTTGCTTAAGGAGGTCTAAGATGAAATCCCCTTAAAACCACCATTAAGCTAACTCTCTTTAACAACTCTTTTTCTTTCTCGCTTACTGACATCAATAAAAGAGGGCGTGATTTTCATATTTTCGCTTTACGATGTTTTAAAGAGGGCAGATTTTCATAACAAGCTTCCTTCTCTTAGGCACTTCTTGAGTCTTTCGAAAAGCCCACAAGACACTAACTCCCTTCAAGTTCTCCTCTCAAGTTCTCAACTCTCTAAGCTTCTTCCATCAGTTTCCCCTAAAGCGGTCCCTAATTCTCTTTAAGCCATCTCTTAAGCCTTCTTAAGTTCCATCAAACCTGCTAAAAAAGAATGCGGCTTGAAGGAAGCTTTAGAAGAGAGTTGAAGGGGAACTTGAGAAAGAAGACTTCTCAAAATTGAATTCGAGGAAGGTTAGAGGGGCGTCGAAGGGAGTCGAACATTGAAGAGGGTCGAACATTGAAGGTTTGACAAGAGACTTCAAGGAGGGTTTGAGAAGGGAAGTTTCTCAAAGAGGCTTCAAGGAGGCTTCAAAAGCTTCAAAGGGGAGGCTGAATTCTCGAGGGAGCTTCAAGGGGTCTTCCAAACCTTTGAAGGGGATTCAAGAGGTTGGAGAAGAGGCTTCAAAGGGAGTTTGAGAAGAGAACTTCTTAAAGAGAGCTTTTGAAAGTTTGAAATTGTTTAGAATTCTCAAAGGGACGAAAACACCTTTCTTGAATTCCTTTTAAGCTCCTTGAATTAATTCCTCAAATTCAATTTGTGTGAAAAGACACCAGTTCAGCTGGTAGTATTTTTGGTTGTCCTGAAGTCGTGAGCTTGTATAGTGCATGCGTTTTGCCCACTCGCTTTGTTTGTGTTTTTGTTTGCGCGAGCTGTTGTTGTTAGTCGAAACGCTTTTGTGAAGCTTTTCCTTTGGGAAGCTGTGTTGAAGCTGTTAGGAAGCATGTTGGCAGTGTAGAGTGTGCTGCATCTTGGTAGGTAGTTTGTAGGAGTGAGCAGGAGGAGGACCTGTTTGCTGCTTGAACGCTTTTTGGAAGCACACAGACAGTTTTGGCAGAGCAGAAGTGTTTTGAGTTGGTAGGAAGAGTTTTAACGTGTTTTGGAAAGCCACGTTTCACGCGAGTGTTTTGCTGAAGAGTTTTGCTGCGCAGGTGTGCTGCTGATGCAGCCTTTTAGCCCAGTGATGAGAAGAAGAGCTCAGAAGCTCTCGTGAAGAGACTAGTACTCTGAAAGAGTACGAGCTTGAACTCTGAGGGTTTGTGTTTGAAGCATGTAATTTGTCTTGCATGGGAATACGAGTTCCCAAGCCGAGCTTGCAAGCCAGAAGGTTGCAGAAGAGCTGTGACCAAGCTTCCGCTTGACTGAACAAACTTTGGCTCAAGGCTTCAAGTGTGAGTAAAAAGGTGAGGCGTGTGCTCGCTGTCTGCTGCGCTACTTTTCACATGGTAGCGGAGCATGGTGTCTGAAAGCAGAAAAGCAGAACCCGCTCGAGAAGACAGCTTGACAGCAATGGCGGCTGACCCGACCAACGTGCCTTTACCTGGACAGGACGAAGTGGACTTTGACCTGTTTGGCCCTGCTGAAGGACCGCAAGGTCAAGCGCCTGTTCCTCCTGTAGCAGCCCAGCTGCACCCCAAGTGCAACAAGTGACTGTTGCAGGCCCCCGCGGCTCGCTCAGAGTGGTCGCTCCACTACCCGCGTTTGCGGGCCACGTGCGTGGCCAGGTCCTGGATGCCCCGGTCCACTATGGCCGTACGTTGCGATCGGCGTGGCGAATTCGCTGCCCAGGTCGTTCGTGACCACGAAGTTCTTGTCATCCCCCACCAGCTCCTGCGTGGCCCGCTTGGTGGCCTGGCCGACCGTCTTGGCGTTCTTGTTGAGCACAGCCTCCACAGCAGCCTCCGGATACAGACGTCCATGACCACCAGGCGTACCTGGTCTTCCCTCGCGTGTTCTGGCTGAAGTCGATGAGCTCCGCAGCCGAGTGGGCCTGCCTGCCCACTCCGTCTTGACCCGGCTGTCCGACAGGTCGGTGAAGCTGGTGTTGCAGACCACGTTGCCCGTGTTGCCGGCGATCACCAGGCTGAGCGACAGCTGCGTCGAGAGACTCTTCGTCTGGACCAGCGCCTCGTCGCTGATCATGATGAGCTCGCACTGGTGCGCCCCGCCGTCCCGCTCCAGGAAGACCCGCGCACTCTGGTTGTCCAGCAGCCACAGCTCCGGGCCGCTGTTGGGTGCCGCGCTGTTGTTGGACCTTGCTCCAGCCCGCCCAGTTCTTCGTCAAAATGAGGTCGTCCGCGAAGTCGGAGGTGTTGGTCACGGTGAGCGTGTTGGACGCAAACAATTGCGGGGCGGAGACCGTGCCCGAGCTCGTCACGTCGCCGCGCACGCCGCCGCTCGTGGCCGTGAAGGTGCAGTCCAGGCTCTCGCAGTCCAGCGGGCCCGTGGAGGCCGCCCCGGTGATCGTCAGCGTAGCGCCGCTCAGTGCCTCGGTGGACTGCGAAGCTCGCCGCGGTCGCTGCGCCGGAGGCAGTCAGGGTGTCCCGTCCCGCGTTGGCTGTGTTGTTGATGGTGAGGGTGCTGCCGGTCGTGATGCTCAGCGAGCTGCCCGAGACGGCGCCGGTGGACGTCAGCGTGGCTCCGGCGACGGTGCCAGTGGCCGTGAGCACTGCGCAGGAGATCGCGCCCGAGGCGTCTACGCCCGTCGTGAACACGTCCGTGCAGTTCACGTCGTTGCACAGCAGCTGGTCGCAGCCCACGTTGCCCTGCGCAGTGAGCCCGTCCAGCGTGGTGAGGGGCGAGTCGGCCAGCAGGTCCGTCACGGAGACCGACTTTCTCTCGAAGGCAGTGGCCCTGATCTGCAGGCTGTACAGGTCTAGCGTGCCCGCCGACTGCTGCACTAGGCCGGGGATCGATGCGCCGAAGGCGAGTGCAGCTTTGCGACGAGAAGTCCAGGCGCGCCGTGCTCCAGACTCCCTGCGCGGCCGTGCCGAGGAACTGACGTACATCACCAGGTTGGAGGCCGTGCCCAGCCGGTACCGGAAAAATTAGCGTCTCCCCGGCGTCAGGGTGTAGGTGCGCACGATGTTCCAGGCGAAGGCGCTCCGGGGCATGGCGTAGCCCTCCAGCTCGAAGCCTCCCACGTGGGCAGGCAGCTTGGCTTTCAGCATCCAATCGCCGCCGCGCGATTGCCTCACAGAGGGCAGCAGCCGCTGGCGCACGGCCTCGGGCGTGAGCTTCGCGTCGAAGACGCGCTCGGACGCGGCCGCCAGCTGCTCGACCAGATCGGTCTCGGCCCGCTCCCAGAAGAGCCTCGCGCCACCGTGAAGCTGGCCGAGGCCACGGAGCTCTGGCTGTTGGAGCGCACTAGGAAGTTGCCCAGTGTGGTCAGGGTGGGCTCCAGCAGCACCTCGCCCAGCATAGCCAGCGTGACGTCGTCGGGCCTCCAGAATTGCGTCCAGGATCTGGGTCCACCGTTCCTGCCGTCTGGTTGGGCAGGTCCGGCGCCTGGAAGTGCGCCCCGAAACCCCGTTCGGCGGCACGGTGAAGTACATCTTGGCCGTGCTCCAGGCGCCCTGGTCCCCCACGAAGCTGCCGTACAGGGGGTCGTAGACGTTGTCGGCCTCGGACAGTCAGGACTGCGCCCACGATATTTTTGTGGCCAGGACCACGCTGCATCCGCTGCTGGGACGAACCGACCAGTTTGCCAGGGAGACGTCCGTGGGGCCCAGGATCTGCTCCCCGATGGCGGCCACCACCTCGTCGGCCCCTCCGTCGTCCGGGAAGCGCACGGCTATCTCCAGGGCCGAGGCTGCCTCCGTGACTCCGAGCTTGCCGGCCAGGAGGCCGTTTATTTGCGCGATGGTGTAGTAGCTGAGCAGGGCGGCTGCGATGCTCGAGGCCGTCGCCGTGTCCTGGTCGGCGGCCGAGCGGTGCGCCACCAGCGCCGAGGTGATCTGGTTGGTCGTGAACACGTCCTGGTCCGGGCCCGTCCGGTAGGCCAGCAGCGCGGCCGTGATGGCTGCCTGCGTCTGCGTGTCCTGCACGCTAGCCGTGCGGTAGTCGGCCAACAGGGCGTCCACTTGCGCCGAGGTGTAGTAGGCCAGCAGCGCAGCCGAGATGGCGCTGGTCGTTTCGGCGTCCTGCGCCGTCCCTGTTCGGTAGTCGACCAACAGCGCGTCCACTTGCGCCGAGGTGTAGTATACGCCAGCAGCGCAGCCGTGAGGGCCGCGTCCGCCGCCGCGATGGAGTAGCAGTCGGCCGTGATGCTCAGCGTGTCGTCGCCGTTGGCCAGCGCAGCAGAGAGAGGAGGCTGCAGATGCAGGTTGCGAACGACGTTGCTTCCGCGAACGAGCTCCCAAGTCGTGAACCCCGCCCAGGCCGGCGCGTTAACAACTCCGCCTCCGGGAAGCTGCAGGGCGGCGAGCTCCGCGAGGATTGCGTCGAGGGCGCTCTGGAGCGTGGTCTCGCTGGCGGAGAGCGCGGCGTTCGTGGCGTACGAGGCCAGCAGCGTCGCGTCGGCCTTCTGGAGCGCCGAGATGCTGGCGTCACGGCTAGCAAGCTGCGCTGCGACGAAGGCTTCGGTGGCGAGACCCAGCAGGGCATTTGCTATCTTGGTGTCTACCTCCAGCGGCGTGTCCAGCCCTTCCACCGTGGAAAGCAGGGCGCCAGCGCGCTTGCGTCCGCCTTGCCGACGAGGGCGGCGTCGAGGGCTTCCGTGGTGACTGAGGGCTGCTGTGATCTTCGAGTCCACCTCCGAGGACGTGTCGACGGCCGACACGTACGCAGTCAGGGCGCTGGCGTCCGCCTTGGAGGCCTGCAGGCCCGAGATGGAGGCATCTCGGCTGGCGAGCTCGGAGGCCAGCGCTGCGGCGGACACGACGCCCAGGAGAGCGTTGGCCACCTTGGCGTCGACCTCCAGCGGCGTGATCCTTGCTGCGATGTCGAGGGAGTGCTGGTCCACCACCGTCTTGAGACCATAGTTGGCGGCCACCGTGGCCAGCGTGGCGTTGTTGGCCGAGGCGATGGAGCCGTTCATGGCTGCCGTGGCGCTGTAGTTCGACAGCTTCAGGTCCACGCCACCACGCCCTCCAGCACGTCGAAGGCCGACTGGTCAGCCTTGTTCGAGAGGCCCGTGGTCAGCGAACTCTGCAGCGCAGCGATGCTGCTCCCGTGCGCAGCCACCTGCCCGGCCAGGGCTGCTGCCGTGGCCAGAGGTGCGATTGCCGGCACCAGTGCGCTGCTGTCCAGCTTCGAAGCCAGCTCCGCAGTGACCCGGTCGTCCAGGGACTGGATGGCAGCTGCGTTTGCTGCCGTGTTCACGGCCAGGTCTGCCACTTGCGCGTAGGGCGTCAGAGCGAGGGCCAGCTGCCCTGCGGTGACGTGCGTGCCTTCCGTTACCTCTCCGTTGTCCAGGACCTGCGGGATGTCGCCGGCGACTGGTCCTTCAAACATCTTTACATATTGTTTTCGCCGACGCCTTAGTCCAGTGGCTAAGGCGTCGGCCAAGGAACTGACCGCTTCTTACTCCGCGCGGCTCAATTCCTGCCCGGGCGAGTTGGGTACGGGGCGTTCTTTTTGCCAGGCTGATGAGCGCCACGGTCTTGCCAAGGCCGGCATGCAGCTGAAGTATATGGGCAGTAAGTCGTGGCTGGCTCCACACCTGGACCTGCTGCTGGGCGACGTGTCGGTGCTACACTCGGTTCCGGAAAGCTAGAGTACTACCTTGCCCGGCGGCGCCCGGGCCTGGAGGTGCGTGGCGCGGACACGTTCGAGCCCGTCGTGAACCTGCACCGCTGCTACTTGAGGCGAGACCCGGTCTTCCTGCGCTCCTTGGCGCGCCTGGCGGGGCGCGACGTGGACAAGCACTTCTACTTCAGGCGCCTCCTGCCGGGCGCGCTGAGAGGCCCTGCCGGGCGCCGGGCGGCCTGCGCGTACGCCCTGCTGCGCAACAGCTTCTCAGGAAAGTGGGGCTCCTTCGCACGGCAGCAGCAGCCACTGCCCCCAAGCTGCGTGCGGCGGCTGCAGCTGCCACCGTCCAACGTGACCGTGCGGCGCCAGGATGCGCTGGCCTATCTGCGAGCGCTGCCCTACCCAGCACCCCAGCAATGCATTTACGCGGACCCTCCCTATATTTTCCCCGGTCGTGTCATGAACTACTACGGCACGAGGGGGCAGGGCCACAACCTGGCCTTCCACTCAGAGCTCCGAGACGCGCTCTTTGCAAGCGGCCTGCCCTTCGTCGTGAGCGTCAACGACGTGCCGGAGGCCCGGGAGCTCTACAGCGGGGCCGACTCCATCACGAGCCTGAGCTCGGGCAAGAACAGTTCCAAGCCCGAGCTGCTCGTGCTGCATCGGGGCAATCCTGTTGCGGCGCAGGATTGACGGAGACGCAACCCAAGGCTCACATGCAGCAAATGAGGCCAAGAGAATTCCAACCCAACCTTCTGCTCTGCGTCACCGTTGCGCTTAGAAAGCACTTGTCAGGCTGTTCGAGCCACAAAGCTCCGCAACAGAAACGCACTTACAAGGCCAGAAACAGCGTTTTAAGCCCGGGCAACTTAAACTTCCGAGACGCACAGAATGCGACTAGGACCCGTTTTGCCTGCATATTGAAGCAAGCTGAAAACCCTTGCAGAAGTGCAAGCAGAAGGGCTGTGGCCGCACCGCGCAAAACCACCAAATTTTCGCAGAATCCACATATGCTGAATGATAACCTCTGAGGATGCGCTGCGAGCGGTTTTAGATTTCACAAATAACAGAGAGAGCTTCCTCGCCCAGCAAGTCGGGCAAGACCGTGGCGCTCATCAGCCTCATCCTGGAGCAGTACAAGGGCGTGTTTGTCTACGTTTTCAGCCCAAGCGTCAACATCGATGATGGCTGGATCCCCGTCAAGAAGTACATCGAGCAGGACCTGGGGTGAACACGGAGCGTGAGCAGGCTTACTGGGACGAGTGGGATGAGTCCGCCTTGCGGCGCATCATCCAGCAGCAGCGCAAGATCACGGAAGCGTCCAAGAAGTTGGAAACGAAGAAACTGTACCAGTCATCGACGACTTTGCTGACACGCCGCAGCTCCACAAGCCGCACGGCGCCCTTGACACGCTCTTCATCCGAGGCCGTCACATGCAGATTAGCACCTGGGTGAGCTCCAGAAGCTGAGGCCATCAGCGCTGCCGTGTGAACATGCAATTGCTCTGCTGCTGGAGGCTCAACCAGCGCGAGCTGAGGAGCTGAGCCTGCTGCCGAACCGGCCCCCCAAGTCCGCTAGGCCCCCTAACCCTGGGTGTTTCGGGGCCTCGCTGTTCTCTCGAGGCCGCCGGGGTCAGTTACGGGCGCGTTCGCTTACGTCTGACATCCACGATAAACAGAACGCAGTTTTAGAAGGGGCAAAAATCCCCACCCGTGCCGGGGTTCACCTGCAGGTCGCGGACCTCCACCAGGCCGCATTGCTTGCCCATAATCCAGACCTGCCAGGCCTCGACGCGCACGCAGCCCGCCAGCCTCGTTCCGCGCGTCCAGTTTGCACTTCAGGAAGGTCGCTCCCTGTCGGGACTCCTTGAGGCAGCTCTGCCACCTGTCCTTCACATCGCCGTAGTCGCCCCAAATGCGGCTCGACCGCGAAGACAGCTCGTTAACGCACCTTTTTTTCGAATTCCTCCCAGGCCGCCCAGGCCTCGGAATCCCTTTCCATCGCAAGGCAGGCGTTCTGCCTGGGTCCGTGGTCCTCGAAGCTGCTGGGCTCCCGACGTGAGTCCACGCGGACTGCCAGACGATGGCGCCCTTGGGGCTCGTCTGCACCTCGCCCAGGGCGACGCTAGTGGCGATGGTAGTCATCTTGACTTTTGCTTGCCGGTCCTTTTCCTAGAGGGCGGACAACAAAATGGTCCGACCAAAGGGACGGCCCTGGCTCAAGCGGCTCGAGGGCCGCCATTTCCGGAAAAAAACCCGTTTTGTCTGTTTTCCGTAAATTCAGTTTTGCATGGTTTTTAAGCGTGATTTTGCATGACAGGTTGCCGGTGTTGCGTTTTTCTCACGATTTTCACGTTGTCGGTCGTGTTTGGAAAGAGCTTCCCCAAACACGTGAGCCTTGTGAAGGCGAGATTCGGGGACACTCTGGGGTACGGGGCGGCAGGGAACCGCTCGCGGGTGCAAAGGCGTGGTTTCAGACTTACAGTTTTTCTTGACCTCACGTGCCCTGTGCCCAGACTTCGACGTGCAGATCTTCTCGCAGCGCCGCGAGTTGCCTTTTTGTTACTTTTTGTTGGCCGCTTGCAGGTGGATCCAATTCGTGCTACTGGGGACTCTTTGGCTGGGCACCTGTGCGGATTGGTGTCAACTCGTTGAGCAGTGTTTCAGGTTTGGTCCTGGATTTTGAAGGTCGTGTTTTCGCGCTTAACCGGCAGGCTTTGTTTTGACATCGAGGCATACTGCCCGGGCCTTCGCTGCTTCCGTTGTCATGGCCATCAATGCCAACTGATCTTTGAGGTTTGGGTCCCAACTCGCCAATCTGTCAGGCCCCCTGATCTTTGGCCTAGCGAGGCCCGGACACACCCCCCGTCCCGTGCCAGGATTTGCGCGACTCGCGTTGCTTTTTTGTGTGCTCTTCCCAACCCCGTCAAGCCGCGCCGTCAGGCCCGTGTATCTTTGGAAATCGTGACCTCGTTGAGCCAGGCCCGCATTTTGTATTGTCTCTCCAACCTGGTGAACCCTTGACCTTGAGAGCGATTGCCCCAACCCCGTCAAGTCGTACTGTCAGGTTTTTTGTAAGTCAGGCAGCGTGGTTTCCTCAAAATCGTTTTTTTTTTTCCTGGCGCTCAGGCACTGCGAACTTTTGAGCTTCCGCCCGGGCCCTCGCCGCGTTCCATTGTCATGGCCAAGACGTCCCGTGCAGGTTATTGTCATTTGATCTTTGTCACCAATCTGTCAGCCCCCTTGATCTTTGACCCAGTGAAGCCCTGACGGTCCGTCCCGAGGGTCCTAGCGATCTTTGTGGTTCCTGGGGTCCCTGGGGTCCCTGGGGTCCCTGGGTCCCTGGGCACGCGTGCGTCCGCTGCAGGTGCCATGAAGCAACGTCCTTCCATCAAGACGTCTGGCCAGGGTCCCAAAGTGCATCCATCCTTGTCAACACACGGCGTTTTCAGGGATTTTAGGGATTCCAGAAACCTTTACGGACCCTAGGGGCCTTAGGGACCCTAAGGGACCTTAGGGCCCCCATAGGGACCTTAGGGACCCCAGCAACCCTGGCTCTTGGGGGCAAGAGATCCTGTGAAGTGTGAAGTCATCTCTCAAGCTTCGGTTGGTTGCAGCTTGCCACGCAAGGGGACACAAAGACGCGCGGAAGGGCAAAGCTTCTGTTGTTTTTCCATTCGAGCAACTTGCCATACATCTATTTATCTTCGTGTACTCATGTTTATTTTCATACATGTATATCTTCATATCTCTACGTATTTGTATCTCTTTTTGAATTTTCATACATTTATATCTTTGTATTTCTACAAATTCATATCTTTATATCTTTGTATCTTTATACCTTTCTCTTTATATCTTTATATCTTTATGTCTTTGTGCCTTTATGTTGGTATGTCTCTACATGGTGTTTTCTACATCCGTGTTTGTAGTTGGGAGATTATGTTGTGGTGTTGTGGCCCATTTGCAATGTGTGTGTGTGTGTGTGTGTGTGTGTGTCTTGGCTTCGGCATTTTGTGTTTTTGCATGACCCTATGATGCTGGAGAATGCCCAGGCTGAGTGGTACCCGGCGTGAAGTTCTTGCCAAGATCCCTTCACGCCCCAAAATCCTTGGGGCCACCAAGGATCTCTTGAAGTCCCTGGGTCGCTGGGTCCCTGAAGTCCTCGGAGTCCCTAGGGTCCCTAGGGTAGGGTTTGCAGGGTTGCTAGGGTCCCTAAGGTCTCTAAGGTCCCTAAATTCCCTAAGGTCCCTAAGGTCCCCAAGGTCCCTGAACCCGCCGTGCGTTGACAGGGACGAGCGCACTCTGGGGCCTTGGCGAGGCGTCTGATGCACATGTGTGCAGGGACCCCAGGGACTCTAGGGACCCTAGGGACCTTAGGAGGGACCCAGGGACCCCAGAGGCCCCAGTGATTGCAGGGACCAGGGACCCCAGAAACCCCCGCCCTTCAGCCCCTGGCGGCCCGGTGCCGATTTCGGCTGCTTGTTTTGCAGGCAGGCCAGTTTGGTATCTCGCTTGGACTTTGATGCAGCGGCAGGATGTGGGTGAGCCAGTCTGACGGATGGACGCTGCGAAGCCTTGCAAGGCTTGGCCCGACCGACCTTCAGGCCACGAGTGAAAAGGAGGAGGAGCATCCAAACCCGTGCGTTGGTGTTGCCAAAGAAGCCAGTCAATCTTGTGTTTGCTCTGGAAACTTGGCTCGAGGGTACTCATCAACACTGACACAACAACAGCTCGCAATGGTTGCCCGATGGGTCTAGTGCCAGTGCTTGAGGACTCGCAGGCCGCTCAAGCGCTTTTCGAATAGCCATGGCGATGATGCGGACCAGGACCAAAAGCCGAGGCTGGCAAGCTTGTGACGCCACCGTGCCCGCGGTAGGCAGCGGCCAGGTATGTGCCTCTGCCTTCTCGGGATTGCATTGGCGCTGCTCGTGCAGCCGAGCACGGCCTGGGTCTTGGGACACATTTTTTTTCGAAGGTTTTCGGGTTTCAGGAGTCCCTTGTCGCCGCCGCCCAGGACTTTGCTCGAGGAGTTCCTGGGCTGAAGGAGCATGAAGTCCCTCCTTTGGATGTTCTTGTTTCGTGCTGAGTGCCAGGACAGCATATTGGCCCAGTTCTCAGAGTTGCCCGCAGGCGCAAGCAGATTGCACTTTGGCTCTTTCAGGCAAAACGGCACCCGTTGCATGCCGGAGTCGCTCGGCACGCCGGGGCTGCGCAAGAGGACTCCTCCGACCCGAAGCCTGTTCGCATCTTTTGCCGGTTGCCGCCAGGACAACAGTGGCCAGGCCTGGGGGACA